>JAWUZV010000025.1:0-35620 GCA_034638295.1 Phortica okadai
TGACACGCGGCGCGACTCTCAACGAAAGAACAAAAACAGAAACAACAACAACAACGCCAACGACAAACAAAAAACTTGCTCAATATTTACCTGGTTGGCTTGCCACTGTTTGACTCTGTTTGGCGTCTATTTTCGTTGTTTCGGCGTGGCAGTTTGACCAAAATTTAGGCGAATTCAATGAACTGAACGAAGCCGGTTTCACTTAATTAACGTTCCTCTGTTAACCGAAATAAGTTCACTTATTTAATTATTTAGTATATACAATTGAATTTATATTATTTTCGGTCGTTTGTTGTTGTTGCTTTTGGGTTCTTCGTACCTTTTGCCTTTTTGCCCGTTGCTATTGGCGCCAGAAAACGAAACGTTGCCAAAAAACAGAAACCTTCACCGTTCAACGTCCGTTGAGCGTAGCGCTCAGAACTCAACTGAACTGCCAAACAATTCGAATCGTATTTGTTCATATAGTCAGCCCAGCGGCAATTTACTTTCGCTTCAGTAAATTGTTTTTGTCATTAATTTGTTCTTTTTGATGTTATTGCTGTTTTTTATTTTTGTTATTTTTTCTTTATTTTTTTGCAGTCGTTACGTTTCTTATTAATTACCCCTTTCACGATGAATTTGCAAAACTTGCAGTCGCGCGCATAAATGCCAAAAGTGACAATCAATCAACAATTGTAATGTTGATAGTATACTTTTTCATATGTTTGTGTGCTTGTCGCGGCGATTCAAGACGTATACGTAATTTAATATTATATGTGAAAAATAAAAAAAATGTAAATCACCGTCGCGACGCAGACAATCAATTTCTTAACAATCCGTCATAGCAGATGCTTTTATCGACAATGTTGTTGCTTACGTTCGATGTTTTGTCGCTGTTGGTCGAAAGCAAGCGTGCGAGCGGTCGTCGATTAATTAAGTATAACGTAATGGCATGGTCAGACAACAATCGGCACGACTCGAAGACATTTTGGCGTCAAGAATAGCAACAACGAAGCGCACGACGACGATGAGAAAGATTCGCGAAGCGCATGCCACGCAAATAAAAGCGTTGAACTTGACATTGCAGGTTGACGTGAAATTCTGAAATGAAAATATGTGCGCCGCTTTCACACCTTAGCAATGCGCAAACATTGGGCGAGTCGGCAGTACGACGGCATTATTGTTTAGAGAGAGCAAATGAGCAAGTGCGGCTGCCGCTATTTCTTTATATTGGCCAACACTGCAACGACGAATACGCTGCAAGAAGTGAGAGGCAGCGACATTAAAAGAGCGCCGATCGTTTCATGCGCTCTCCACTTTACGCATGAGCTGACACACACATGGGTAGCTTGATAAAGAATGTGTGGTTCGCTTGGCTAAACTTGAGCGGCCTTGAACAATATTTTCGCGATACTTTGCTTTTTAAGAATGAAATATTTTCTAATCCAATTTCCCCGGACGACTTTTAAGTATTGGCAGAAAAATGTGTTTATTTCATGTTTGATGCGTCAAGTGCCGGACTTGGATTTCACCTTGAATCGTTGATAACGCTTATCACTTCGATAGTCTGTCGATTACAACACGGTTTCTTTAAGTGGTAAGAAAAGACGTCACTTGATTGCGCAAATAAAACATATTTATGATTTTTCTGATTATATTTTTTTTTTATGTTTCATGTTTGTTTTGTTTATGCTTAACGTTTGTCGATTTCTCACGGTTTTTTTTTAAGTCTTATTGACCAAAACCATTTGACCCAAATTGAAGACATGTATGATAATAAGACTGCCTTCATTTTTTTGCTTATCAATATCAATATAAAAATTTATTTGATAAAATCATCACAGCACTAAGTACGTAAACATTAAACAATATTTTTAACTAACTGAATACTACACAATACAATAAAATATTGAAGCGCTCAATCAAGTCAATTTGTGATTTGTTTCGTGTCATAGAAGACGAAGCTCAACGCGGGAAGCTCAGAGCACGTAGATCTCCTTTATTTCGGCAGCAGTTGGTGTCTTTCTCATGGTCTTTTTACTGCGGAATTGTTCCTCGATCTCGATCAACGTACGGCCACGCGTCTCTGGCAGGCACAGATAAACGAAAATAATGGCCAGAAATGCCATGACGCCATACAACACAAAGCAATACTCATTGCCGAGGTTCGACTTGAGTTCGGGATACATTTTAATACATAGGAAAGAAATGATCATACCAATCGCAACTGTGAGACCCGATGCCGGACCACGAACCTTTTGCGGATACAGTTCGGAGATCATGAAGAACGGCAGAGTATAGAGACCAATTGTGCTGATTACAATAAAGGAGATTATTCCCACCACGGGCAGATATGGAATGTTCTTAAGCCACTCAAACCAACTGCAACTTGCCAGCAAGAACATGCAGATAGACATACCAGTCGCAGAGATGAGACCCGAACGACGTCGTCCCCATTTCTCGAGTAAATATCCCATGGGGCAAGTGGTGACGAGACGCGCGACGCCGATAAGCACAGCACACATGAAGGGATCGATTGAGACACCGGCCTCTTCTGAAATTTGCACAGCATAGACAATGACTACAAAAATGCCCGTCAACTGCTGGAAGGCAAAGAGACCGATCAATATGAGCAATGGCTTGTAGACCTCGGGCAGCCGTAAGGAGCGCAGAAAAGAGGGCTTCTTCTCGCCTTCATGCAACTGTATGCACTTCTGCAGCACATTGAACTCGGCCAACACCTCGGGGTGTGTTATATCAGCTGATTTGTTTTTCAGAAGAAGCAATATTAAGAAAAAAATAGTAATTATAATTATAAATAATTACCTTTCCTGTCCAAACCTCTGAAGTAGTTGAGTGATTTTTTCGCTTCATTGACGCGATGTTTCGACAACAACCAACTGGGCGTCTCTGGCAGCGGGATAACGCAGAGAAGTGAAATTATCTGATAACCGCAACAAATGAGCGCAATCAGATGAAAATCATCTCGTATTATATAGCCGATGACATATTGCAGCGTAATGCCCGCTGCCGCTGAAAGCGATGTGCCCAAAATGAGACGACCACGTATCTTTGGCATGCTTATCTCTGCGGCGTAGACGCCAGCGGGCGCAGTGGATACCCCCATGCCTAAACCTGTAAGAGTAAAACGGGTTGGCGCTCATTACACATCAACTTATACAATTTCAATCACTTACCAGTGACAAAACGCGACACCAACAATTGTATGTAAAACGCTTTCATATCGGTTTGACTCACAGTCGCCAACAGTGTCCATGCTGTCAGTGCAAAGATGTTGACTACGTACAGCGTATTCTTGCGGCCGAATTTGTCGAGCAAGTAGGCCGACAGGAGGCCACCAAGAGGACTGGAGAGCGTATTAATCGAGGCGAACCAAGATGATTGTGATGACGTCAGATAGACAGTTTCTTTGGTATTGGTAAGCTGGTTGAGCACAACAGCCGGCATGCCCAGGGCCATGCCAGTCGAAAGCAAGCCAATGTTGGCCAATATAACCATCAGCGCCTGTCTGTGTACGGCCGGCGGCTGTTCACCCAAGGGCTTCTTGTAGTGGTTGCCTTTGAGCGACTGAAATTCGTCAGGCTCAACCGTCTCCTCATTATCTTCCAGATTGTTGTCAGCCGGATGTTTTGACTCAGACATGTCAACGTCGTTGCTGTTCTCTTCGATGACAACCGATAACTACAACTAAATTAAGAAATGCGTAGATATAAATATAAATATGCGCTATTTCGGTATGAAAAGTATGTAATTTTTGTAGGCAATTGCCATTTTGCACAGAACAACAATCAAATAATTATGACATTGAGTATATTTGCTATCGGCATTTCAAAGTAGCATAAGTTGGCTTACGCAAAAACTAAACAAAACTTCATTAGAAATTTACTGAAGCACTTCAAGTAGAATTATTTATTTAAACGCTGACAGTACGTGTAACGCGAATTTTTTTTATATTTGACTTGCCACAAGTAACGCTTGATAAGCAAGTTCGCTGCGACGTTCATGTGTATTTGCGTATCACATAATCAACAAATCATTTAAAAGCAATCAATGTTTATTAATGAAAGTGGGCCGCCCGGTTTTCAATGAGTTTGGCACATGGCAACAATTAAAAATAATTGAAAGGCAAAGGCAACAATGATATTGGATGCAAATCCGCAATGCCGAAAGTATTTAAAAAATACATGTACATACATATAAGCATAACTCACTTTATCCAAGCGTGAATATTTAATTTTTGATATAAAATCAAAAGTCCAAAAAGAAACTGGTTTTCAGTTTCTTTGGGATGATGATTTCTGTCGCGACAGGTTACCCACGCTCGTCACACTTGTTGCCGCTCAGTTCGTTCACGCTTACACAGTTCGTTTACACAGTTGATTGAATGAAAGTCAAAGTTGAACGCTCATTTTCGGACCCTTTTTTATTTATTGTTCTTATTTTTTATTCTGTTCTACACAACAACAAAACAAATAAAAAGAAAACACTGAAGATGTTTCCTTCAACTAATCCGTCTTCGACAAAACCCTAATATCAACTGAAAGTCGATTGCTATGACAAACATGCGAATAGCTGTGTTCGCAGGCCTACGGACACTATCTGAAGCTAAACGCGCTACAACAACAGCCCGAACAACAATCCGACGAACGTTTTCCAAAGTTGATTTTGCTTGTGGCTCTCCCGACCCGACTAATTTTGCTCTGCTTTGGTTCGTGCACGTCATGAGCTGACTTGCCGACATCGTCCAATTTCATTTTTCTATTATTATTTGAAATATAAAGATACATATTCATATATACAATATACTTAGATTAAAATTGACTTATGTTTATTTATGTGAGCGTTAGAAACAGCGAAGAGTTCGTAAGATTGCTTTAGTTGTTTTTTTGATTAAAAGTTCTAATGTTAAAATAATAACACTCTTAAATGTATAAAAGATTGTCACCTTTCTAAAAAACATAATCATTTCAACTATCGTTTTTGTCATAAAGTTTGACTCCTTCATTCATTGCACTCAAAAATGAGAAAATAAATTTTTTACCCCAACTGAGAATGCAAGTGAACTTCAACCATACCAAGAAATCGAACTCTTTTTAAATTAACTCAATTTTGGATCACCCACTTCCCGATCGGATCTAATTTCCATTGATTTCCAAAGCTATTCTTTTGATAAATAATGTCAAAACTTCCTTTAAGCGCTATTATAATTCACACATTATTCAAAAAGCATGTGAGAGAAGAGGGAAGACCGCATTTACCGTTATCAGCCAACGCGCTACAAAAGGCAGGCAATAATTTCGCAATCGTCTGACTGACTGGCTATCCGTGCCAGAGTTGTAAAAAAAAAAACAAAGAAAAATACTTAATTGTGCTTATATTTTACACGATATTAATATTTCTTCTATTTTGTTTGCATTCACTACGAACTGTTATCTATTTGCTGAGACATGCGTTCTGTTTTGTCCTACAAATCAAATATTTGTATTAAATCAAACTCGTATCTTATCGCGCTTAAATTCCTCCTCGATTACCCGCCGTTAGAATTTTTCGGATATGTATAAAAGAAAATAAATATTTACAAAACCGTCTGTTGGCACTGATGACTATGAAGACGATGATGAAGTTGACAAGGCTGCAAGTTGATAGGTTTACAAAGAGTCACTAAACAACGTAAATGATAAGTTTTTATGGCGCAAATTCGTGAAATGTTTAATAAGATTAACTTATGTGTCTTACTAAATAAGCCAAACACATTGTGACCGTTTATAAAATACAGTATATTCGCAAAGACGAAAACTAATTTTTATACCCTGTACACACAGTGTATCAGGGTATATTGGGTTTGTTTGAACGAAATGTATGTAACGCACAGAAGGAGGGGAGGGGGGCCCCAAAAAGTATATACATATATTCTTGATCAGGACGACAAGAGAAATTTATTGAGCCATGTCCGTCCGTCTGTCTGTCTGTCCGTCCTCACCAACGGTTCTCGGAAACTATAAGACTTGAAATTTGGAAGGCAGGCTCGTGATGCTCGGCAGCAGATCAAGTTTATTTTTTTTCCCGCCCATCCAGCCCCGCCCACTTTTTTAAATCGCTATAACTTAAACATCCAAAGAGATAGAAACATCAAAGTCGGTATGTAGTCTCAGTGTGTATAGCCCTACAAAACTGCATACCACAAAATCACCCTCCTTTTCATTTCCCCTCCCCCAGTTGTTTTCTTTAAATTGCTATACCTCCAAAATTAACAAAGGTACGACCCTGTATACAAGCTCAGTGAATATAGATCTTTGAAACTGCATACCACCTCTTTGATGGCTACCCCTCAGAGACCTACAAACTTAAATTTTTCGTAAAATCCGACTATACCGCCCTTACTGGTTAAATTTGCTTTTGAGTAGTTAAAGTGAAAAAAAAAATTAATTCAAAAATTAGTAATTTAATTTTGAAGGTCTCATTAAATATCAGCCTGATGGACGAAAAAAACTATGAAAGTAATCGATTATAATAATTATATTTGAAGAAGACTTTTCGAATTTCCATGAAATTGGTCAATGAGCTCGCGTAATGATCGCCCGTACTAGGACTAATTCATTAATGCAGTTTGCATATGCAGAATGCGCTACATTTTGCATTCACTGCAAGATGGAGCAAACTTTGGGAGTGAGCAAATTAGTTGGTTTTGTATTTTTGAACACGATAACTTTGATTGTTGTACTGCAGTTCTCATTTTTGAAAAGTCCCTCTCTAATAAAAACCAGTAATGAATTACAGTCGAGAGTTCTCTACTTCGACATACCCTGTACCTTGAATTTGTCAGGACTGTTTGATGCCGTTGCCCCGCCCACTTTTTAATCGAAATAGATTTCATTTCCATTTAACATCATACATACATACAGAGATATAACGGTTTTATATTTTTGCCATATGTGGGCGTGGTCACGCCCATTTTATAATTGAATTTTATTATGCTCCATCTCAATAGCACACATGCAAAGTTTCATTTTTGTAGACTTTATGGTTTCAAAGATACAAACGTTTTAAATTTCTTCGTCTTGTCGAGCTGATTAAGAATATATGCACTTTGTATAGTCGGGCGTTACATACATTTTGGATGAGCACAAAACTAAGGGTATAAGGGTAGAACAACTTTTTATAAATCTTTTATTTTTTGTTGACAATTTTGTCGTCGTCTTTTATACAATTACTGAAAATGTACGTAAAAAGTGACTTTAAAACGATGGACGAAATCCGTCAATATCCGTACACAACCTTTCCCAATCGTAGTCGCCGTTCGACTCAAATTAATAAAAACTGAAATTTCTCATTTTTGATAAATCAAAATTAATTTACTCCAAGTTAGCGCGGTTTTTTGGGGCACATGTGGCACTACAATGTTGAGAGAGTGGTCGGCGGGTCTTATGAAATTTAAGAGATATCTTGATCCAAACTCCACTTTAAGCATAGAGTAATCATACATAGAGTGGAAAATGAACTCTTTCCTCGTTTTACGTTTCTTTCATGCAAAGTTACGGTCCGTATCACGGTTTGAGTTCGATCCTTTTTTAGCGACTAAGTAGCGTATGTTGTTAGGAATTTAATTAATACGCTTTGCTTTGACGATACCCCCTTAATACTCTGTGGATTTACAGTCCGGTAACAGCGCTGTTAAACCCAAGCATGGAATGAAAACATCGAAAAAAAGCGCCACTGTGGGAAAAAAAAAGAAACTAACAATGTTCGAAAATAACAGAAAAATACGTTACAGAAATGACAAGCTGAAAGTGTAAAAACTATTTTAAGTAACTTAGGATTTATATATATTGAAATTTTGACAGTTTCGTTTCGTTTTTTTGCATCTAGACCATGACCAACATTTTTTATGGCACATGACCATGATTGTTAAAAAATGTTTTGACATCTACAATTTTTCCTTATAATGGCGTCTCGCTTGCACACCTTGCTGTTTAAAACTGCTAAAATGTAACGTATATTTCAAATTGATTGATCACAAGGCGCATAAAGTAGCTACTTTGGGTTGTTAATTTCCTGAAGATAATGTAATTTTGAGTTTGCAGGAAAATTTATAGGTAATTTTCATATTAATTGGCACGGGCATATGTGATTTCATATATATCATGAATATACATATGTATATATACACACACAGTTTCTAGTCGTGAAACTTATCCACATTAACCTTTCTGTTTAAAACAAGCTTGTATTTCTTTTTCATTGACACAACTAAAGCTATGAGTAATGAGATCTAATCAAATCAAAAAACTCTGAAGTTTTAAATTATGTACATATTGTAACATAAACAAAATTAAATTGTTAAATTAAACTCATCGCCGGCGAGGGCGGCGTCGCAGGTGCGTGCCGTGCAACGACCTTCTTTCAGGTCCAATAAGCTCTGCGGAGATGTCACAGTCTCGAAGCAGGCGTCGACGTTGGAAGCGGCGGCCAAGCGTTATGTAATCGCGCCACGGCTCGTGCGTAAAGTTCAACGTGTCGACGCGCAGCAGCAGAGGCTGTAAAGGAACCACTCAGCGGCAAATCGTCTTTCATGGTCACGGTCGGCAACATTACGTAAATCCCAAGAAGTGTCTTATCCCTGGCAACGACTTAGTCTTCTTCATATGTACATATGTATGTACATCGCATAAGGCAAACGACTTCTGATGAGGCAATGACTGTACTGTCATCTAACAGAAAATGGATTGTTTAAAGCAATTAGCTATTCTAATTCGAACTAAGAACTTTTTGTTTCGTACAAATTTTACGCGGCGGGGTACATCCGTCGTCATTTGGAATGTTGACGTTTTTAGAATATTTCACACTTGAGATCAGCGCGCGTCCCAAAATGGTTCAGGTTTGTTGAGCAATCAAAGCAGGTGTGTGTATGTGTGTTTGGTGCGCTCAATTATATAACATTAAATTGTGTTGTCATACAATAGTAATATTTTCAAACAATTAAAAGTTGAAATTCATTTACGAATCTAAGCCAAATAAACTAATTAGCTTATAATTGAATAGTTTTATTTGACTTAAGCTACACTTATCCTTTCTTTTCATATCCTTCACCATTAATAAACAACTTATTCTATAATCCTTGCTTTCAGTTTTCACACAAACGACACTGAGATATCGACGTTACGGTTATGGACCAGAACAACGGGAAAAACGACGCTCACAAACAGCAGGCTAAGCTACTTTTTACTTTTGAGCAAATTTTCAAGTGTTCAAGAAAGAATGAATTTATTTAAATTTGATAGTCGGGGAGCCGACGATGCTAAAATGTGATTTACTCCTGCGTCGTTGGGAGTGGTTGCATTTTGAAGATTAAATAATTTAAAGTAGAAAAGATTCTATGAACTTTTTTCATTTAGCGGTGGGTTCGACCGCCATAAGGCTTTATATATTGTATACCGCGGAATAAAGAAGGTTTCTCCATATAACTGTTAGATTATGGAACAGCACGACTAGGAGATCATGCTGAGCCACCTGTATGAGAAACTGACGCACAGGGCTAACTAAATTTGACGGTTTTAGTTTGGAAGTTTGAAACCCTCCCATTCCCTTACGTCTTACTCAAAATGGCTGATTAGCGAAATGGAGACTTATAAGCATGTAATAAACATACCTTATCTTAATCTGCCACGCAGGAGCAAATCAGCCGTTTTTACAGAATCAATGGTCTGCTCTACGCGCGCGTCACCACTTAGAAATCTTATACTTGGGGAATCTACTCAATAGAGTATAAACTATCTCCCATATTCTAATCTGCCACGCAGGAGTAACTACGAAAATCCCCGCTTGGGCTCCCCTACTATGACAAACTGCTTAACGCTGAGATTTTCACTGCCTTATTCGTATGCAAAATGTTTAAAAAAAACACGATTTTTGGCTCTTGTGGTTTGACTCTCATTGAAGTTTTATTTTATATTCGTTGGAAAAATATTGAATTGCTGTTTTGATACAGACATTTTTTTGAAAAGAAATAATTATGCACAAAATGCTGAAATAAATGCTTAAAAGAAACCAAGCCCAAGAAATCCACAGTAAAAACTATGTTTTATTATTTTTGTTTTTAAATTTCACATCCTTCATTCCACATTCCAAGAATTTGACATTGACAGCACGCTGCGTATTGTATCGGCAAGGTGTTGCATGAGAAGTGTCAAAATGCGACGCCCGCACACTCATACTCACACAGACACACACACACGCAAATGCACATAGAAGTTACCCAAATCAACGCATGAACTCAAGCTCTGCGAAGCGGCACAAACCGAGAGCACCGGCTTCAGCGGCCAATGTGGCCAGCAGCTCATTTTCTGATTGAAGTTCGCGATCTCGCGCTTCAGTGCGCTGCTCTGCAGCGAGTATAATTTTTTGGCGTTCTAGCCGTGAGTTTTTTGTTTTTGGCTTTCAGATATATAGCACCGTTTCAGCCATTTTAGCGCATTCCAAAAGCGGAGTTCAGTTATTACACACCTACAAGCCGCAAGCGACAACAGCGAGCTGCCAAATATTAAGGAATTCGGTAAAAGGATAACAGAAAAAAGTGTTTCAAGGAACAAGAGAAAAGTGAAGCACGGCATCTTGCGTGCCGATATTGTGCATAGTGTCAAAAACTCAACAATTTATTTGAATAGAAAGAAAATGAAAATTTCTAAATTTCAATTGGCGGTGAGTAATTATCGAGTTTAAGCTTTTACGACCTTGAGAGTGACTTTTTTGGTATTGTTATGCAAACTGTGAAAAATATAGTTTATCCCTTAAAATTTTAAATGGAATTATTAATTAAAAAATGTTTCCTGGTGAACTTATGATCATCTATTCTACACTAATCGTATAAAAAGTTCTTGAAAGAACTAATGGATTATTTAGCATGCTTCTTTTCAAAAAATGAATTAATTATATAGTAGACAAGCTGATTTGAAATCGGCTAGAAATTCTACGAAGATTTTGTATAAAATTCACAAAGACTTCATGTTTCATTTTCAAACCAATAATTCGAAAATAATACAAAACCCCAACGGTTTTTAATTACATATATGATACAAATAAAAGTAAGAAAAAGAACAAAATAATAATACCAATAAAAAATAATTATTTAATAAGCGAGGTAAAACATTTTCCTCATTAATGATGACAACGACCCTTGATTTAAATACACTGATTGGATTCGCAGTATGAATATCGGTTTGGATGCGAGTACGAGTACATTAACGTAGAATAAATGCTGCGAATAATAATAATTATTCTAATGAAGTGACCACCCACACACGCTCGCACTCAAACATTCGCTAACTTACACACTCACACACTCCCTCACTCACACTTGTACGCTATGAACAGCGATATTCGAGCGACCACCAACGAATAGCGCCGGTCTGATCCAAGCATAACCGGAAGTGGTTCCTGATGCTTGGCTAACAAAGCGTGGCGAACTCACGAATTTTCATGATTAACTCTTGGTTTATCTACATTTGTTGTTATATTTTATATTTTTTAATTTTTTTTTCCTTTGGTGGCTTATGTTGAATGATGTCAATGCTATTTATTCAAATTAATTCATGTATGATTTTTAATAATTAGAAAGACAAAACCAAATTTAACAAAAAAAATTTATCATTCGAGGTGTTATTTTAGTTCTTTTTGAACATTTCGGTCATTATTACATAATAAGCATAATGTAATCCAGAATTATTAAACCAGTTTATAGTTCATTGTTTGGCAAAACTCGGTCTAAATCACTTTTTAAAGGTTTTGGTTTTAATAGCGAATTGCCATCAACAGATTTTTGTCAGTGTAGTTGTATTTTCGATAATTATGAACCACCGAAGTCGACGACGTCAATGAAGTTGGCCCAGTTGGGCGTTCGCGCATGAAATATGTATTGGCTTAAAAAAAAAATGAGTAAATAAAACTGTTCATTGGCTGATGCCGACGTGTTGATAAATAATGATTCAGATAATAATGCTCTATTTCCATCATTGATTGCAGTCCTACGCCGTGCTGCTGCTATGCCAAACGACGCTAGCAAGCACGAATCCCATGCCGGGTGCGGTCATGAAAGCTGATGGTGGAGACGCCGGAAAGGATATGGCATCGAGTAGTGTGCTGGGTACAGTGTTGCGTGGTAAGAGTCGACAGTCGCGCTGTGTGCGCTGCTATGAAGATCGCTACTACGGCAGCAGTGGTAGCGGTGCCTACTCGGGTGTTGGCTACTCAAGTCGCTCAGGAGACGATCGTAGCTCTTGGTACTATCCACCCAGCTATGATCGTTACGATGATCGCAGTTATAGAGATCGTTACGATGATCGGTATTCCTCAAGCTATCGGGATGAACGCTACCCGTCGCGCACATATGACCGCTACGAAAGTCGAGGCTACGATGACTATCGTCGTGGTGGCAGCTACTCTGACCGGGACCGTGGTTATGCTTATGAGAGCCGAGATCGTTATGCAGGTGATCGTGACCGCTATGGCGACTATTCTCGTGGTGTGTATTATGAGGAAGAAATCGGCTCGCTACAAAAGTTGCAATAATATTTTATTTAATTGGATTGTAGATCGCTATTATGATCGTTATCGTCCGAGTGCCAGCTATGACCGTTATGAACGCGACCCCTATGACCGTTACTCTTCAAGGTATGATTATCGTAACTATCGACCATGGGATGAGACCTACAGGTATCGCAACCATGCTATTTCTGTATATAAAATATTCTAATTTCATATTTGGACGAAGTTGATGTTGTAAACGCTCTTTAAACTCTTTACTTGCATACAAAACAACAACTGTAATATATACCAAAAAAAACCCAAACCACAACACGAAAAACACACACAATTTAACAAAATTGGATGAAACTCAAACCAACTGAACTAAATGGAACTCAAAATGCACAACTTCAATTACTTATTAAACTTCTACTACTACTCGTTCTACTCTTACTAATGTCTACGTCTGAAACTCGTACACAACCGCACGAACACACACACGAACACATGCTTGCACACACTCGCAGAGGACAATCGGGCTTTGACAATTCAGGACGGGGCTATTACTTTGCCACCGAGGGTGATAATCGTCCATATTCTTCACCGTACGATCGTGAACGCGAGCGTTCCGGTTCGCCATGCGGACTTCAGGTTGCCAACTGTCCATATGGCGGTGGCTCAGATCGTGGCACGAAGGTGTCATCGAGTGCCATAGATAGCGGTAATTCTCGTGGTGGTCATACGAGCGTGATCGGCAAAAATGGTGAAGCAAACACAAAGAACAATCAAGGTAGTTGGACCTATATGACTGATCAGGATAAAGACGATTCGCGTGGCAGCAGTGGCAGTAGCAGTAGCAGTAGTAATGGCGGTGGTAGTAGAAACCGGGAACAGGATCAACAGAGGTAAGTTGTGTTCGAAGCAACACGAGACCGGAGACGGCAACACCAATCAACAACGTTAGCGTCGGAATCAACTGATCAAGGGCCCCTCGTGCCTTCACAAGAACACGAAAAACATACACAAAGACGAGTTTCTTTTTATCTCACAGCCAAACAATTATGTTTACCATGTTGAGAATTGAAAAAATCATTAAGAAAAGGTTTGTTCTCCTTTCGCCCCTTGTAGCACTTCCTATGGTGGCCGACCGCCACGACCTTTAGGCGGTAGTTATCTCTTCGATCGCGAGAGCAATGTCGTTATGAACACCGACGCTCAGAATGAGGCTGCGAACGCTGGTGAAGGTGCCAGCGCTGCGGGTGCGGGCACCGTGGCAGGCGCTGGATCAGCAGATACCAACAAATCCGGTAGTGCATAGATACGCGCAGACGCAGGCGCTGATGCGCCTTGAACTACTCTAAAAAAGAGGATGATGAAAATGGATGGCTTGAGTATGAAGCATTTTCGTATTTATGCGTAGCACTTAAGTACTTGTAACATGTATGTGAAAAGCACACGTCTAAAAACCCAAATCGAAAATCAACGCAATAAAGTTCTAAGAATAATTCAACAAGTTTAAATGAAACAAAGCATTTTTTCTGGTTATGTGGGATGGTACAAATTTATTTTATTTTTTTGTGGATATTTTAGAGTACGTAATTAGAGGTTTAATTTTTATTATTACAAAGAAACAAGAAGCAAGAGACTGTAATATTTTTAAAACTATTTTTTTTAAGTTTTTGTTCAATTTGACAATTAACAGAATTAATCATTGTATTCAAGATAATTAAAATCATATAAATGGAAATGAATACAACAAAATGAAAAATAATAATTTTTAGAAATAAAAATATCACAAAATAAAAATTTAAGTAAGAACAAAGTATCACAAAAAACTTATAAGAATATAAACAATATATAAAAATTATAAAAATGAAATTAACTATAAAATAATAGCAAATGAATAATTTTGATAAAAAGACAAAAAAATAAAATAACTTAAATAAAATTAAAACCGAAAAATGCTAAAAACAAAAATAAATAATAATGAGTAAGTAAAAAAATTAATTAAATAATGACAAAAATAATGATTAATAATAAATAAGTAAAAATATTAATGAAATAATGACAAGAAATAACGAATAATAAGAAATATTGGAAATATTTAAAATAAAATAAAAACCAAAATAATAAAGAAATAAATATATATCTTAGTTTAAAAAAAAGTTTGGAACGCAATTGATTAAATAAAAATAATAACGAAATAATAATAAATTATAAAAAAATCAAATAATTGTTTAACTAAAAATAATAATGAAATAATAATAATAGTAAAATATAAAAAATATGTGTCTTAGGCAATAAACAAAAATATAATTGAATAAATATACAAACCAAAAAAAAAAAAAAAATTAATTGAAATTGAAAATTAAAATTTATAAGATGGAATTTTTCATGCAAATTACTTGCATTTGAAACGAAAATTATAAATAAGAATCTCAAAAAAAAAATAAAACTACTTAATGAGGATAAACAAAAATTATGACAAAATAAAAAAACGGAAAAGAAACAAATAATCAAAATAAAAATAAACTCAACATGAAAACATTTGTAGCTGCAAAAGGTAAATGAACAAATAATAATAAAATAAATTAAAAAAGAACACAATTCCAAATAAACTAGATTAATATTGAAAAATTAGATTAACTACAAAAAGAATTGTATTAAAAACAAGTAACAAAATTAAACAAAACAAATTTGAAGACACAGAAATCAAAATTAAAGTTACCACAAAACAAATAAAAAACAAAATATATATAATATTAAAAATCAAATTATAAAGAAAACTAGTTTTATGTTGTTCTGAAAAGTGACAGTAAAAAAATGTTTTTGATTATAAAATAAATAAATGGCTTTTTCCATTATTTAAATAAAATATAATTATAAAACGAAAAAGTTAACAGAATAAAAGTAATAAAAATAAAACAAGACTTAAACGAAAAAGTTAACGCTATAAAAGTAATAAAAATAAAAAAACGCAATCAATAAATAAAAAAAAATTGGCAAAGGAAACATTTAAAAAAATAAGTTCTTAATTAAAAACATTAAATAAAAAAGGTCATTAATAATAAATACTCAATATAATATAAACTGAAGAAAAACGAACAAACTAATGAAAAAACAATTATAGAAACAAAAAAAAAAAAAAATATAATAATAATAAAAACAAAAAATGTTAAATAATATAAAATTAAAAAACAAAAAACGTTTTTAACAAAGAATTAAATTAAATAAAGAAAATAATAAATCTGAAATAATATGTAAAAGTTTTAAAGAAAAGATAAATAAAATAACTTATAAATAATAAACAAAAAATAAATAATAATAGAAAATGAACTTACCAAATGGAAATCAATCAAAAGAAATTGTAAAAAAAAAAAATATAAAATTATATAAAAACATAAATGGTAAAAACAAAAACCTCGAGGAATAAATTATAACAATAACAAAAACACTTTTGCTATTGGCAATATTGTCGTTAAAAATTTCGCATACGCTGAACTTGTATTATTTTGTATCTATCTTATTACTGATTTGAATATTATTATTGATTTTAGTCATTTTTACACTGGAAAATTGTTGTCAGGAACGCTTTCATAGAAACTTTCAACAAGAATATTGTTAGACCAACAAATTTTTAGTGATAAAAACTTAACAAAAACCAACAATCTATGTTGGCTAAACAAAAAAAAAAATCTTAAAAAAATAAACTCTGAACTAAAATTGTAAGAAACTTAAAAAGGCACATTTAAGTGGTTTTTCGGAAGGGACTCTCATCCTCGGAGCAGCTTTGAGCAAAATTTGTGTCAAGCTGTGAGAAACGCCGCCTGATGGTCCTTGATGATGCGAAATGTTTCAAAACAATTGTTGTGATCTGATCGCCGCAATGAATTAGTCTGATTGAATAAAATTACTTGTCACAATATCATAATTTTCTATTGTAAGTCAAACAATTGAAATATTAATAAACTCTGTATTGTGGTTCTGATGTTGCTTGGAAAGTTTTGAATCCGGACTTTTATAAGTTTTTTTTGGTATTTGCAAGTTACTTTTGAATCTTTTTCACAATGAGTGATAATTTTCATCAAAGTTTCTGAAGAGCTTCGGTTGTCTATTTTGCACAATGAATAATAATTTTCTTCAAAGTCTTTTAAGAATACATCTGTGTTTTGTTTGTTACAATAATCAATGGGATTGTTACATTGAGAAATTTTGGATGGTGAGGAAGTGCTCTTCGTGTTTGCTGTTGATTTTATTAGAAACACCTAAAAAAGTCATATTTATCAGTATAAATAATACTTATTGAACTTTTTTCTTTGTGAATTTTTACTTACATGATTTGAAAGCAAATATTTATAATCGTCACTTTATTTTATTTAAACAAATTCAAGGTTTGAAGACTCAGCATTACACCAAGCCCAAGAGCCTTGCACGTGTACAGCTTCAACGCTCGTTCGAACTTTAAATAAGCGTTTTTGTTCTTCACTTCATCAGTTACAAACTTGAACTGTGTCTAAGTGCGTCGATCGTGCGATCTTATATACGCCTTAAAAACCACCACCATTGAAAATGCGTTGAAAACGTCATCGAATGTGAAATACTTTCGCATGAAGTTCTTTTGCCTGAGTTCAATTGTGGAGGGTTGAAATGTTTATGTTTTATGCTGGTATTTGTTGCAGGGAGCGGCGACGTAGATTAATTTATGTGTATGGGAAACTGTTTTGCTACCAGTTGATCGCATAGGCACAAAAATACTTTTACATTACCGTGCGAAATCTTTTCTCACGGCATGTCGGGAAACGATTTGACGCGCTTTATGATTTCTAACAGAAATGAAAGTAAAAAAGAAGTAATAATAGGACTCGTCGCAGTATTATTTCTTGTTGTTTCTCAAGTTGAATGTAAAGTAACTTCTAAAGCAGCGTGAGACAATAAACGATATCTGACAAGGGTGTTTCCCGTTTGAAAAAGGGTGCTTCTGCGTCGGCGCGCAGACTACTGTAAATTCCAGTTTGTGAAAATCTGCAACTATGCTGGTTAACGGTCGTCATCATCGGTTGGTATGCTACTGGTATTTAATTTCATTTTTATTTAATTGATTCCCTCGTTAATTTTTTTTTTTTTTATTTTTTGCTTAATGATAAACTTGCATTGCACAACTGCAACAATGCGGGTCACGTGAGTTTCTCCGAGTCGTTTACCCAGCCCATCATTGTCAATTGAATTGACGAAATTTTTACAAGAATTGCCCATTATTCGCTGCATATCTGCTACTGATAAGCAGCCTTGAATACGTTCTGATATTATTTCTTGGGAGCACAACAGTGACAATGAGAGCGATACACGCTCTCAACATACATATTTTCCCACCTTTAATCAACAAGCTGCGGACACTCACACCTGGTCTGATAAGGCACTCAATCGAGAGCTGATAAGACAGTTCATGCCCTAACGCCTCTTTCGACGTGGAGCATGGCAGCTAGTTGAACAATAAAATCGGTGAAATCATGTTGATAGTGTCATGGCTTTTGTACGTTTGCCGCGCCTTAGATTCTCATTTGGATTTTATATTTTATTAACAATCTACGTCATTATTGTGTTCAAGCATATTTATCTGCGTGTGAGTTGTGTGTAAAACAAAAAACACATATATTATAGAACATTTGTCAAAGAAATAAATAAAAACAAAAAAATATCTCATATATAATTTCTATGCGAAGGCAACGCAAGAATAGGCATTTACAAAGTATAAACGCTTCAAATGAAATGAAAAATTATTTAATTAAAAAATTAGTCAAAATCGTATCGCTCATTTGGAACAATCGCGTGGGCCATTTTTGTACTCTTCACGCAGTGAATAGTGAAGTAGAGCATAACAGTTTTGTAATTAAGTTTGTATCTCAGTAAATGAAACAGCCCCGATCCTTCTGTCCTTCAAAATTGGATTATTTATAATTAATCCTTTACTTTTAACAACTGTGTTTCTTCGAATGAGAAACAAGAGAAATAAGAAAAATGTTTTTTCTTTGACCTTTACACCTTTTTACCTTTTACTTATCGAAAAGTTATGAATTGAATGCATAATTTTACAAAGCAAGTCAATAATAAGATACTACAGGAAATTAGTCACCTTCATAGACAACACTTCTCTATTTTCTTTTGTTTTTATAAAGAAACTTAAAGGTGGAAGGGTATATTGTCTTTATACAAACATATTATTTTATACACATGTATATTTTTAATCATCACAGATAGTGAAATCAATTCATTCACGGAGAACGTTCAACACAGAAGCTATAAGAGCTA
Source organism: Phortica okadai (assembly GCA_034638295.1). Lineage (NCBI taxonomy): Eukaryota > Metazoa > Arthropoda > Insecta > Diptera > Drosophilidae > Phortica > Phortica okadai. The sequence continues at coordinate 18,823 of JAWUZV010000025.1, forward strand.
GAAATAAAATTTTCTCGAATCTTAATTCTACTATTCATGAATTAAGTTTATTTTGTAATTTGAACAACAACTAAATACGCTTGTAACTTAAGCTACTACTCTGAATATTGAGTTAGAAAGGTATTATAGTTTACTCTTTATTTGTTATTTATTTGTTGCACTATCGTGGCCAAAACGCACCAATAAGAGAGACAAATAACTATCTCTATCTATAGCAAGTATTGGACGCGCAAGTTTCTCGTGGAACGTTCTTTGAAACTTTTCAGTAATCAAGAAGAAAAGAAGACTTATGCATACATGTATGTATATTCATTTAAAAATAGCGCTGAACGCTTTTATAGAGCGCGCGAAATTTAATAATATTTTATTCTTTTAATGTTCGTTTTCCATCTTGCCATTGCTGTTGTTGTTGTAGTTGTTGCTGCTGCTGTTCTTGTTGATGTTGTTATTGAATATGGTGTTGTTATTATTGTTGTTGTACATATTTGATGGAGTGCCGCAACACAAACGCAACGCAACGCAGAGCAAGGCAGCGCAGAGCTTACATGGTTGGCATCAACGAGTGAAAGTAAAATGCGCTGCGTTCAACCCGTCTTACTTGTTGTTTTTATTTTTAGTATTGTTGTTGTTGAAGGCAACTCGGTCCTCTCGGCGTCTACCATCAACACTCCGACCCATTCCACTCGTCTCAACGACGTCGTTGCTGCTATCGTCATTGGCGTCGGCGTCGGCGTCGGCGTCGGCGTCAGCGTTGTCATTGCCGTTGTCGTTGTCGATGGCGATGGCGATGTCATCGTATTTCGTTTGCCGTTGCGAGCTTCGTATTGGCCAGCAATGCCAGTTCACTACATTCGCATAGTTTGCGTTCCAAACGCGTGCTGGTTAACTTGTTGCGTTTGTTGTTTGCCGTTGTCGGTGGCGCTGTCGGGACGTCGGTTACAAACGATATCGGAGTAAAATAAAATATCCTGTGTGCGCGTCGGGCACAATAATTATTTGCGTGTTTTATGTGTTCGACACCAGTCGTCGACGTCGGGCTACACCCACAGCGCCGTAAACTGTCCGCACTAGAGTCCAGTCATTTACATTACCCGCGTTGTGGTCGTCGCTCCGGCAGACATTGTTGACTCCCGTTGGGGTCAACGCGCTTAGTAGGTCAGCAGAACGTGAGACCGTCGGCATATGGTGAAGGCGTACGCGCTTCGAACGGCACACAAGTAGCCTAAGTAGTCGGCTTGGCACGCGTTCACAGCAAAGTATTTTCTTTATAAAGCACGCTCGTGAATTGTCCTTTGACAATTGGACTAACTATTGGATCTTCAAGGGAATTGCTAAAGACGCGTCAACTGCTAATCATCAAACTAAAACGCACAGAAACACACGCTGAGACCGTTCGCCGTACACACAAGTCATATCGTTAATCGATGGATGGATGGATGGCCGACGTTCTGTCAACACTCGAAGCCAAACTAAATAAACAATAAACATTGAAAGCAAATGATTATAAGAAAATAATGATAATCAAAATGAAAATGAAAATCATGATGATGATGATGAGGATGACGACACATTCAACCGGCTCTGCTTCGGCTACTGGCGGTGTGTGAGTGTTGTTGTCGTCTGTGTCACTGCTTGGCGTCGTGGCTGAAGCAGCAAGTCTTCGCTGACTTGTCACTTAGTATCAGCAGAGCGTTTGTCGTGTTCAATTTGTGTAATGCTCACCTGGAATATTTTCGTAAACCAAGAATATAGACCATAAATATAAGCCGTAAATAAGTGTAGAAGTGAAAACACGCCGCCACACAGAACCGCCCCCACACACAAGGGCAGTGTCAACCGCGACTTTTGTTTGTGCTGTCATTGCCGACGTTGCCGTTTTTGCAGTCACCGAACACGTCCAACAACGCCGCCGCTGCGTAGGCGTCTGGGGCGCCCCAAGGTCGCTGTGTGCTATTCTCTTCTGGGCTGAGCTCGACGCGACTCGGCACACACATTATGAGACCATAAACTTTCATGCAACATAATAATAAATGAATCTATCGGATAGCAAAGCATAGACGCGACTCGCTATTATTCATTCTTCGTCCGTTCGGCCGCGCGCAGGCGATATCAGAAATGCTTGTACAAAATGACCAACGTTTTCAATATATTTACTTTTCGCTTTCGGCGCTTGTTGCTCTTATATTGTTCATTTTGGTTTATGTCTCAATGTGCACAACGATCGTGAGTCTCTAAGTGTGTGTTTATGTTTACTGTGTATGTGTGTGTGTGTGTGTGTGTGTGTGTGCCCCACTCACTCTCTTTTTTTTTTATCTTTGAATTTGGCGAGGGTTTAAAAAGTTGCCTTGTTCATTTGCAGGATGAACATCTGCGCGTGGAACTCAAAGTGTTACAGCGTCAGTTGAACTATGAGAAGCCGAATCCCCATTGGCACTACAACAACACATGGCGGCCTATTGGAAATGCCACGCTTCGACACAAAATCTATTCGGCGTACTTTGATGCTCGGACAGACATTATCAGTGAGTTGATTAGAACAGTTGAAATACATTTAAATGTCCATTCAAAGACGTGAGTCAAGTACGCCAATTTGCACAATTTGTTATCTTTGTTTTCAAGAGGTGTCGAATTGTGAAATTCACAACATTTATCACACGTAAAGTAATATTGAGACGAATATTTGTTCTCTTTGAGTTAGTTTCGACAGCAAATGTGTGAACGTAGAATGGTTGATTGAAGTCGAACGATTTATTTTTAACAGATGATGTGCGGTTGGATGACAACAGGTCACCGTCGGCGCGTTGCGCGTTTTCGCCGTGCTGCCTGTGAAGTTGCGCGACGCAGCAATGAGTTGCATAGTGCGCTACGACGACTTCAGCACCTGTGAGATAGTCGCGGAGGAGGCGGCCGCCATGCACGAAGTGCACAACAACAGCTTCGCGGCATGGAGCATAATGTGTCCGCTGCACGTAGCGAAGCCGGCGGCGACCGATTCGAAGTTGTCACCCAGACCTGTGCGCCTGCCGCAGGCGGTGGCATTGGCTTATGCCTCGAATCGATTGAGCCATGTCAGTCCGACATTTGTGCAGATAAGGTTCGTATTCTTGTTTCTTAAGTGAGTAATGGAAGCTTCATTGAAGACTATTTCAGTTATCCGCGTGAGATGAGTCAAACTTTTGACAAGTCGCGTCCCTCCATCTCTGTGTGTGTTGGTCCGCTGCAAGAGAACTACTCGAATGTGTTGCGACTTGTCGAGTTTGTCGAAATGTATCGCATTCAAGGTGTCACACACTTCTATTTCTATCATCTGGCGGCAAGTGCCGACGTTTTGGAGGTAGGTGCTGAAATACTATCAACGCATCGGCTTGGCGGATGTCTTCGCCTGGAATGTGCAGGACCACTTGCAAGATTTGCATTATGCCGCCATCGTTGCGCAGTTCAACGATTGCGTCTACCGTGCCAATGTAGTTGATAATTACCGTTATGCAGCGATTGTCGATCTCGATGAAGTAATAGTGCCGCTTAAGCACAACTCGCTGCATGAGTATCTGCGTCAGTGTGACGAAGGACGCACATCGGCCTTCGTCTTTCGAAATGTCTTCTTCTACAAGAAGGACAGCAACGACACCTTCAACGTGCCCACACACACACGCAACCGGCTGCTCTACACACAGTCGAAGACGCGACGCACGCTCGAGGTGTTGCCCGCCTACACGCGGAGCAAGTGCGTGGTGAATGCACGCGCCATTGTGGAGATGGGCAATCACCAGGTGTATCGCACGGCACCTGGCTATGTCGACCACGTTGTTCATCAGACGGTTGGCTTGCTCTTCCATTACCGCGACAAGTGCATCAACTGCAAAATGGTCATGATTGTCGACTACACAGCGCGTCGCTTTGGTTCGCTGCTCTTTGATCGCGTCGACGAGACATGCCTGGAAGTCTTCACGGCACAGCGTGGCATTTGTGCGCTGGCGTAGTCATTACCATCACCATCAACTTTATCGCCATTATTCTTGTTGCCTCAGTCATTGTCATCGCGGCATTGATCTATCGAACCTTATCGTGTTAACGCCTACCAAAACTCGAAACAAGCATTCTGATCAGTGAAGCAGTTCGTTTTCTAAACGCGCTTAGTTCAGTTCAGTTTGGTTTGGTTCTGTTTAGCTCGTTTTTGTGTGGATGTTTTTGTGGATGCTTTTCGACCGTTCGTGACTCAACGCCCCATCCTACCGAAAATGCTTAAGTTTTGCTCGCTACGTGGTACCAACAACAAGAAACTTACAAGAACTGTATGAATCCATCCTACTTTTAATATTTGTTTTAAGTGTTTATAAGTGTAAATTAATACAAAAAAAAAAAAAAACAAAAATAAAATAATCGATCAATGTATAAAAATAAAACCAAATCGTTTTCAGTCTTCTTTACAATTGCCAAAAGGGCAGATTGGCGACTCTGAACTGTTGCAGGTCATCAAAGCGCAGCGGTCGCGTGGTCCTCTGATCCTGGCATTGAGCAGGTGAGTAACACGACGAATTATGCTTCGGTTCTTTTGCAACAAACATTAATCCACATATTTTTAGTAAATTTGAAAGACAGCATTTTCCACATTATGATTCTTCCGAATTGCGACAGAAACCCGTTCAGGATCTAAACATGACCAACGGTTTTGACACAGGTAAGGAAAACATGCTTGTGAAAGAATTCTTGAGTATTGTAAGCGAAAATTTATGAAACACAACTCGGTATTTAAATAAATTTAATATTTAAGTTGACTTAAGTTTAATCGGAGTTTAAAGAGTTTTCCGCCATTGAATTTTTGTGCATTTTATATTCGAGTTCGCCTTAACATGTGCACGCCCTCTCAACTAACCAGCCTGTTAGAATAATGTTTGATGGATGACGACGCGGCTCTTATTCGCTCAATTATTATTGTCTAATGTGAAACTAACTCAATTGAATTTAATTAAACACAAAAATGTTCGCATATTTCGTAGAGTGCAAAACCAAATATTTTTGCAATTAGGAGAGACCAGCAGAAAAAGTCACACGACGTTCGTGAACGCTTCAGTGCTTGGTTTATGCCTGTGTGCACTGACATTACGATGACAGTTAATGGTGAACCCTGTCATGGCTACCGTTGCTAGGGCTTAATGAAGTCAGAACCTTCGGCCAGTGGTAGTGGTGACTTGTGAAGTGATGTGATGCATTGAATGCAAACGCTGAAAGTCATGGTATATAAAACTGTTGAATGCGACCATGCCAATCCCCAACCCACTTCCTGTCCAATGATAATGAATATTGAATCGCTGGTTGCTTCGTCAAAAGTTAAATTGCATTCAGTTGATATGAGTTAGCGTCTGTCTGTGCATGGACATTGCAACACGTAAGCCAAAACAAAACATACAACTAATAACTGCAACAACAACATCAACAACAAGTATGCTTCCAATAAAAGCATTCAAGTAGGGAGAACAGAATAGAGCAAAACGGGACTGAACAGAACAGAACCGAGACGAGACGAGACGAGACGAGCATGCGGCTCACACTTAGTTTCCCCCCTTAAATGTAAGCGTTCGCTCATGCCACTCATTGTCTGTTCAGGCTTGACGAGTGTGTATGACAGATATGTAGACACAGTCACACAAACGGACCGACAGACAGACAGACAGACAGAAAAGAGACTGAAAGCCACCACCCGCACCCAACAACACAAGCACATCGCTCACAAGCTCATACACATGCATGCATTCATTGCCGTTACTCTGTAAGTGAAACCAGATGCGCAGATACAAAAAATCATAAAACTCTTTCATTTACCGCTCACCCCTTCACGTCTAAGCTACGCAACAGGCGACAGCTTATAAACTTTGACACTCACTCAGACTCTCAGTTTGTTTTGCCGTTCGTACGATATGCTTAGCTATTTGCATGTGTATTGCCAGGAGCGGATTTTCATTTTTTAGCCCCTTGACAGTAATGTGCTTGTCATAATTTATTTATGTAATATAGATTGATACATAAATGGATAGATAGACAAATAGATTGACTGACAGCTACATAGATAAGTGTGAATCAAAATCATTGTCTGAAAGATGACAACATTCGCGCCGAAGAACTGAACTACTAGATCCAAAAAGGGAAAGACGTATGCATTCCTTCAATAGATGTTTTTAGCACCTTCTACAAGTCCGCTCCTGTTGATAAGTGTTCACATTGCTGACATTATTATGCATACAAATAATAAACTATCGGAACTGTGGTTCATGCTTTCAATGTGCGCTGGAACATGGGAGACAAGATACCTCATTGTCGTGGTAGTGGTTGTTGTCTTCACAATTGTTTGAGCGTGCGCACCCAACCAAAAATCAAGCCAAGCGCAAACATCCAGAATACAACAACAACAGCCACCAGACCCGCCAAAAACTAATCGAACTCCGCTGATCCAAGCCAAGCCGTATCTCTCATTCATTATACACTACATCTGATTGTACGTGAAAAGGTATATCAACTTTCGAAAACAGTTCGTAACAAATGCAAATATTTGTTGATAGGAAATGTCACGTCATTTTAAAAACCTTAATTTTTGGACAACATGTGTTATAACTTTTGTAGGGATGTGCTGCAAATATTTTCATGTCATTAGCAAATGATTTATTGTAAAAACATTTGAAGGTAGAGTGCAAAAATGTCGTGCCAATCTTGCTTGCATTTTGCATAAGCCACAAACCACTCAATACTGTTATACTCTCTGTTTTGTTTGTTTCATACCGTACGAATCGTTCAGCGTCGCTGCTGTAAAGTGGGGGCTGCTGTTTGCTGCCTGCCTGCCGGTCTCTTTTACTCGCAGTGGCGTAACGGCACTCTGTTATACGACATTTAGTTACTGTAGAAGTTTTGCCAAGTCAAGTTGGATTTTGTTGTTAGCTTTTTTGCTCCGGCTGCTGATTAGAATTTACGTGTTTTGTTACGTGAATTGAATTGTTTGTGTTCGTTGTGTTTGTTTTTGTTTTGCTATTTTGGCAAATAATAATTATTTAATTATTTTGGACGCGAGTGCGAGTGCGCGTGTGTGCGTTTGCGATTGCGATTGCATTTGTATGTTACACTTTATGTTGTGTGTCAATAATAACTGTGCTACAACAACTAAGTACAAGACAAAGATTCTTATTAGAACACATGTTCAACACAAACAACATTAATCACACCTACAAACAACAGCGATACTAACTACAACAACAGGAACAGAAACAGAAACGTGCGCTTGTTAAATCCGACGTAAGTTGTTAATTTTTATTGCTTTTAAATTATTCAATTAAATGAACGCATAATCATGACAGTTGACGGTTGAGTTCAACAGTTGAGTTGAGTTGATTTTGGCGCCCTTGTTGATTAGTGAAACGTCGCGTCGATTGCAGATACACTTTCGTTTTTCCTTTGCGTCGATTCTAAGTCGTATCTATCATATGCTGGCTTACATGTGTGTGTGTATGTGTGTGTGTCTAAGAGATCCCAGAAGGAAAACTATGCTTACATGAACGAAGAAGGCTTTCCAAATCCCCTTCCAACATATGTTAAATGCTAAGACACTTTTTTTAATCAAAAACTTTCTGTTCAGAGAGTTGTAAGCGTTCTTCTTTCATGCGCTACACACAATTCATTCGTCTCTTTCGTACAAACACACGCTTTCTTTGCCAGCTGTCGACCTTCGCATAATTAAATATTTAAATGTTAATGATAAGCAAATTTTGGGTTGAATAAATGAAGTATAGAATTTATCATACGCCACGTTTGCTTAGCTTTTGTTCATTTTGTTGTTTTGCTTTTTCACTTTCAGAATAGCACTTTAATTGTCATAATTTTATAGAATGCAAACTGTTTTTGCTCGAGTTTTTGTTGGATTGGTTGCGGCTCAATTATTGCTAAAATTGCCGGATGTGTACTATGCATGCAAATCAACTTTGACTGATCTCGTGCACACACACACACCCACTCACACACACACACATTTTTACATGTGAGCGCGTGTCCACTCGTGTTTGCCTCCCTCTATTTAAGTATGCATGAGGCCGTCAATCAACCAACAGCAAAATTTGTCAAAATAGTGAACCAATTTCTGCATAAATTTTGTATGTACGATAAACCAACCGAATGACTTTTCTAATTCCAAATGAATATAATTTCATAAATTTGCTTAATTAATTTATGCCTTTTTATTGTTGTTATCATTTTGTGCGGGTTTTGTTGCTTTTCTTTAAATTATTATTATTCCACGTTTGTTGACCAAAGCAAAAAAATTGATAAGGTGAAAACAAAAGCGAAGACACAACGAATTTTTCGCTTTAATGCGCCACAAGTCTGTGAAATTGCTTTAATCAAACGACATGACAACAAAAATTAGAGCCCTTGAATTAAACAGTTCGCTGCCAATGACTTCAATAGCTTCTACGCCAGCAATCAAAATTAAACGACAAATAATGTTGTTGCCCATTTTGGTTGCTCCTTCAAGCTCATTAATATTTCTGGTTAAATATTCCAATTTTGGTTACGTTTTAAGCTAACAGTGCCAAATACATAAGTTTTACCTTGTTTGAATTTGTCGTTTAATATTAATTGAAATTGAATTAATAACTTAAAACACGACATTTGTTTTAATTGTTTTATTTGTTGCTTCTGCTTAGGATTCAATGGGAAAGGAAGCAACCTTATGTTTATTTGCATAAGAAAACTAATTTTGCGTATATTGAAGACAAATATGAGTGGAAAAAAATCAACACAGCTTTGAAATACGTTTGGAAACGAATGAGTTTGTGTTGTTTACATTTTAAAATTAGCAACAGTTTATAAGCATGTTTTAAAAGCCTTAAGTGATTAAGCGTAACTTCCAACTTTGTCTCTATTTATATTTACAGTTAAATAAAACACATTAAGGGGGAAAAAAACCCCAAGTAACGTCAACAAGTAACTTAATTAGTAATATTTATTATTATCATTCCGCTCCCCCTTTTGCGATTACGTCGCTAATTGATACGTTGCGGTCAGACTGAGGTACACACTCGGTCACCCTGCGCACACACACATGTGAGTTTTATTTCTATGACATTTCGTGTTAACTCAAACAAAAGCTACTCAAAGCTTCTGTGCGAGTCGCAAAATCGCTACTAAACTTCTTTGGCGAACGTGACCCGCTCAGGGCACGAGTGTTTGAAACAACCGATGAACGAATGAATGAATAAATGTACGGATAGATGGACGGATAGACAGAGGAGTGAACGAGTGAATGAATGAGTTATTTGAAAGAGTACATGCATAAATAATCAAATGATTGATTAATTAATTGATTTAATGTGATTGAATCGCATTACTGCGACAGCAACATAATGTATGACTGACAGCTGAGCTTTTGAGTCGAGTGCGTTGACTTCCACGCCAAATTGGCCAATTGTCATTGGCTCTGTTTTGTTTTCGTTATTGCGAAGGGCATTGCGCGCACAATACAGCCGAACGTTTCATTTATAACGTTTTTGTTCGTTTCAACTTTAAATATTCATACGTGTTTGTTCATATATTAATATTGAAAACCTTTTGTAGCGCCGTCGAAGTCATTTGCGCGCCGTTGTCCATCGTCCATCGTCCGTCGTCAGGTTTTTGTATTTCTTGCTACTTTCGGCGCTTTTTGTCTCACATTGTTTGGCAGTCTTTGCTTCATTGCCAAAAAAACTTTGTGGTTGTGGCTATTTTTATAAAAACATCAGTGAATCAGCATCATTTGCATATTGAAAATAAACGACGCAAATAAACAGAAATTGAATTTGTTGTTAGTCGCAAAAGCTTATCTGACATTTTCAAACAAATATGAATTTGAATATTTAGCACAAAGACGAGTTGGCTGCAGTTTGAAAGAGAAGCGCCACGGAAATGCCAACAAATATCATTGAGGCAAATAAAAAAGAAATGTATTTCATTGAAGATTCAAATATTCAAGTAAAAGTTCGACAAAATCCAAATTGTTGCCAATATTTATACCCTGTACACACACTGTGGATCAGGGTATATTGTGTTTGTGCAAAAGCCAAATGTATGTAACGCACAGAAGGAGGGGAGGGGGACCCCATAAAATATTCTTGTTTTTAAGTTTTGTTCAATGAATAGTCAAATTGTTGGCAACCGAAATTTCGGTACGTTTTCCATTTCAAAGACTGCTAGCTTTCTGAGAACTATTTCTAAATATACATTTGTACGCGAATTTTAAACGATTAATCAAACATTGATAAAAACATTCACTACTTATAACTTTTTTAGTGAGAGGGACGCGGTTGAACCATTATACGGTGTTGCTTTGATAAGATTTCATGTTTTGAATGTTTATTTTTATTGCTATGATTTCATAGGTGGACTTTGTTATCAAAAAAAACCAGTGCGAATTTTTCCAGCGGATTTTAAATCTTTTCACATATACACCATGTATTAATATTATAAATTAAACCAAGATTTTGTGTTGATTTAATGTATGGTATAAACAGGGTTAAGTTTGTTTGAGAGCAAAAGCATGTAAAGCATTGAAGAAGGGTAGCATGTCCCCATAAAGTGTATATATTCTTAGGCTTGGCGACAAGAGAAATTGATTGAACCATATCCATCCGTCTGTTCTCACCAATGGTTCTGGGAGTCTTTAAAACATAAAATTTGGAGGGTAGACTCGTGAAGTTCTCCTTTCCGACCAGCATTGCCCAGTTTCTGAAAAAGGCTCTAACTCGAACACCAAAAGCGATAGATACATAAAAATCGGTTGGTAGACACTAAGCAAATATTTTAAAGCTTAAAAGGGGTTTTCTTACAATTGCTACATATCTTAAGATATAAGGGGTTTTAGCCCAGAAACTTCGTATGCGGGATTAGGTTATTATTAAGACGGGTAACCCGCCCTTATTAGTTTAATACTGAAGCCATTTTCTGTTGCTCATGTTCATTACAGCGAAGTGTGACTGTATTTACAAATATTGTTCTGTTGTTTTGAAAACTATTCTATTAATTCATTCATTCCAAAATTTTAGTGCTTTCTGCACGCAATCAAAACATTCAGTCAACACTTTAGCGCTGTTTTGGCGCCAATTTACAAAACTATTCTGTACGCAGCCATCAGCACCTGTCTCAGACTAACGGAAGTCGGTGCTGTGCACAGAACTCAGACAAGGGGAAAACCAAAACACAGATGACCAAAAAGATCGACAGAAAGAAGAAGCAAAACCAAAGTTGCAAACAACAATAAAAAAGTATACAACTTCCTATTTGCGCACAATGAGATCATGCTCTCACGCACACATAGAGTCATGAGAGCGCTTGCTCTGACTCTCTGCATCTCTCTTTTTGTTTGTATCCGTGTCTTACTATCTTACTCAGTTATCGTCAAAGCAACACTTCGAAATAAGCAATAATTTTGCAACTACAACGATAATTACAGAGCGCGAAACAGACACATACACAGACACATACACTGACACTGACACGAATACAAGAGTAATTATTGAGTTACTCATCTGATTGAACTGATTGGCAAAATGCTGATGGTCGAGCAAACACCCGTTAGCGGCAGAGGGCGCGATGGCAAAGGCGGCCCAGACATTTCGGGAGCGAGTGAGTGAGCGACCGCAGGTGTAAATTTGGTATGGGAGCATTGAAGTGGGAAGCCGCCTCAGTTGATATTAGAACTTCGTTGCTGGCGTATTGAAAAAAGACGCACGCGTACGGACACATCGAAAATGTGCTAATCTGAATTGTTGTCGTTGTCGTTGTTGTTTTGTTATTTCCATTGTTGTTATAGCAGAAATTATATTTTTTTTGTTTTTTATATTTTGCTCTAAATTCCCTATTCTAATAACATTGTTATTATTGTGGTGATTGATTTGCTGTTTATACTTTAAAGGCAAATACATACATAAGTAAACTAAAGGCCGAAACTGCAACATGAAATACTTAACTTACCTTTTTATTTTTGGTATCTACCATGTGTTAATTACGGTGCACATACAAAAGAAGAATAAAACAAAAAGTGTTAAAGCGTATGACGCAATAATCAAGTGAACGTTAATGAGTTTGTTTATAAGCCGTTAAAGCAGAACGATGATTGAAAGGGACGGAACGAGTCATCGCTACAAATTAGAAAACTTTGCACAATCGAACTTTTAGGCGTAGAAAGTGCGGAAAATAGAAAAATAAAACATTTGACGGCTGCAGTAAAGAAAGTTTTGCTCAATTATCTTGAAATTATCGATCGACCGACCGACCGAACGACCGTCAGACGCACACTTAAACGTTGCTTTTAAGACCATGTGTATGTGCGGGTGCATGTGTGTGTGCCTGTGCCTGTGCTGTGCGACTTTCGCCCTTTGTTAGTCTTGTCGCGCACACAACAAATTAGAAGGGGCTGCAGTTTCGCTATGCTTTGGCATTTTGATTTGCCTTTTACGTATTTTTTGTTTTTGGCAAACAGTTCGCAAACGAACGTCGCCGACTGCAGTACGCGTACCGGCTTTTATTGATCAATTGATTTGAATTAACTTTGCGAAATTATTTTCATTGTTCAATTTTCATAGTGTTTTTGTTTCTGTGCGTGTAACCTTTTTCACATGCGTAATCTAATTGGTCATTCTTGAGAGTGACGTCACAGCGCAGCACTTTGTGTGGTCTTGTCTATCGTATGTGTGATTGTGTGTCCGAAACAAAAGTCTGTTCCGAATATTTTGTATTGCTTATCAAATAGGAGGCAAACAAAATGTGAGTAAAGAAATATAAGTCTATTTTATTTAAAACACATTAATAATGTACTACAAAATAAAAGAAAATAAACCAAATAATTACCACAAATATTACGTATACGTAAACAAAAGTAATAGGCAAAGCCACAAGAAAAACAAGCAAATAAAAAACAATATAAAATGTGCGCTAATTGGTAATCACAAGCAAAGCATTGAGCTCCCTTCCCTTATTGCTTGGTAGCAAACTAGCAATTTGATTTGATTTTCTTTTCTGGTTTTGTTTTTGTCTTTTTACAAATAAGAAAATTGTTTCCAACACATTGTTTTTTTTATAAGTCACTTATCGCTTGTATACCCATGTGCAAACGCCCCTTGGATAATGACAAAATATTTTTAATGAATTTTCAATTAGTAACTCAAAACACGATTTGTTGTTGTTGTTATATTATGTTTGTTTGTTTGTTTGTTTATTGGTTTTCTTGGCAAACGTTTTTGTTCATATGTAAATATTATATTTGCTGTCGCTTTATTAGACACAATTAGTATGGCCAACCAATTAGTTGGCTAAATTAGCCAAAATTTAAACAAGGCAAACTAAAAAGTTGCTTTCCGCAAATTGGTTAGCCAATTGCGGCTAATTAGGGAGTCCATTGTTAATTTATTAATAGTGACTTAGCTTGATACATTTTTGTTGACTATTTAGAACTAAAACTTTGTTTTTTATTTTAAAAAAATCCTTTGCAATGTAAATAAATACTTGAATTGTTGGTTAAAAACAAAATCTTGTTGTTTTTAAACAGGTTTAATTAAAAGAAATGTATGTAAATTGACTACAAACATACACAAGTGAAATCAATTGAAATACAGACACCTTCCATAGTTCAGAAGCCACTGACTTATACACATATGCATACATACACACATGCACACATAAATAGCGTGCCACTTCATCTTCATTTGTGGCTGAAAATCATACATTTCTATTTACGCAAATACGTTTTAAACAAATAAGAAAAACACAAAAGAACAAAAAGCGAAAACCAAAAAAAAGAAAACTAAAAAACAAAATTGAAATCCATTAAGTACCTTTAAAAATAAAAGCGCGACTACTAACCGCATGGCCCAGTAGACGACTGCCCAAGCACAGGCATAGATACTTACGTACACACAGACGTATGTAAGTGTGTGTGTGCGCACAGCTGCTGATATACACTTCAAATCACATAGATACATTTTTACATAAGTACACATGCACATGTAGATAGATAGACACATGCACTCAACATGGGCTTGTGTACGTGCGCCAACGCCGTCACATTCGCTCGTAAATAGCACTCAAATCGACAGTGGGGCTCGGATACAGTGAAAAGTAAAAACTGAAACACAAATCAAAAGAAATTACGCACGAATAACTTGAAAATGCCATAAGTTGGCCGTCAGTTGCGCGCGCCAGACTATTTCCGTGTTTCGGTTTCAGTGCGATGCCTTTGCACGCTACACAAACAACTTGTGGTATTTAAGCTTGCACGTCAGTGTTGCTCCGCCATGTGGCGTACTACACTTTATGTTAGTTGTATGCCCCGCCATGATGTTTAGTGAAAGATACTTTTTTTAGTTTTGTAAACTTTTTTGCCTGCAACTCATTTTTGCTGTGCTTAGACGCCCAGTGCTCCACAGACACGACGCTGAGTAGGATTAGAAGCGCATAACGGGAAAAAGCGAGTGTGAAAAAACGAACGAAATTACGAAAATACGAACGAAGCGGCGCGTCAAAGAAAATCGTTGTCGTCAACGAAAAAACAGTCGGCTGTAGAAAAAGAATAAGAAGAAGACGAAACGAATCGAACGAACAACGATCGTGCAAGCGAATTGTACAAAACACAACGGCTTTTTCTGTTTCATTTTTTTCTAAGATTTTACCCCAATTTTCCATACACACAATTTAGAAATATTGAAATGTTTTTTTGCTTGGCAATTTATTATGGCGTTGCCGTGTCACCTTCCCGAAACGAAACCGAAGTTGAATCGAAATGGCAAGGAGAACGTGTGATTGTCTCTGCGTCTGTTCCGTGTGCGTGTGTGTGAGGCGAAAACTTGAGTCGATTAATTTTCTTCTTTGCGGTTCGGCTCGTGAAAAGCGTTTCGGAGCGTCGCATCACGTCGCGTCGTTGATCGCATCACTTTTACTCAGTGATTCAGTAGCAATTTTGCGAGCGAGTGGCGAGTGACACACGGCGAACCACGACGACTGAAAAGATTAAAAACAAAATTCAAAATAACGAACAAAATACAAACTTACGAAACGAACGGCTGCAAACAGGGAGCGTGCGCGGTGCCATTATATAGAGCACACGTACACACACTCTCACGTATTAGGGGTACAACTAACGGCCACAATTTTGAATAATTGAGCAAATCAAGCAATTTTCACCGGAAAATTCAGTGTAATTTGAGCAAATTGCAGCAGGTTTAAACGATAGTTTGTCGTTTGTATCAAAAAAGGCAACAATAATAACAATTTCGACAACATCTTTAGGTTACCGTTCAGTGACGTAGACAAATAATGCCCAATAATCGCAATCGGAATAAAAATCGTAATCGAAATAATAAGAATCGCAATAAAAATAATAACGTTAATAACCAAAATAAACAAAAACAACAGCAAAAGGAACAACAACAAACAGGCGAAGCACAAATACAAGAAGATCCTAAGTCGGTACAAGATCAAAGTGCCTCAGCGGATGAGGCAAAGGCGTGTGAGCTAAAAGCGCCAGAAACTTTGGCAATCGAGACAGAGGCACAGATAGTTGAACCGTTCGTTGTCGCGCCATCATCATTATCGTCGTCACCAACGAAAGCGGAGGAAAGAAATCATAATGAAACATCTGGCAACGTTTCAAATGTGCCGGCAACCCAGGGCAAAACTGTTACGCAGGCCGACATTGGCGGCCAAATTACAATAGCGACAAATGATACGAGCGCAATCTTAGAGCGAGACAAAATATCAGAAGTTAGTAGTAAGCAAGCGACTGAGCTTGTGAACGAAAATATATCATTAACTAATCAGGTAGCACAATCAGAAAGGAAAGAGAAGAAGACACAGGAGGAAGTAGTAATGGGTGCAAAAAATTCTAAAGAGCGGGCGCCAAAGGAGAAACCTGAAGTGGTTAAAACAATACCAACCGTAATACGACCTGCGGGATTATCAGCAAAATCAAAAAAAGGAGGCAAGGTCAAACCAACTGCAAAAGCCAATGAAAGTGAATGCGATGGAGCAACTAAAAAAACAGTGGTTGCCAAAACAATACAATCAGAAGTATCTCCCAAGCCAGAACCAGCAGAACATTCAACAAATGAATCAATCATTTTAGCAGGTGAAGCGGAAGTACTGACAAACAGACAGGAAATATCATTGAAGGAAACAGAGAATGAACCAAATACCGAAGGTGTTTCAACAGCCGAAGCAACGCCCTTGGAGTCTACAGCCCCTTCTCAAAAAACTGTTTGCGTTGCCGACATTCCAAGACAAGCAAAGGTTATTGTACATCGTATAGTCCATGACACGGATCAGACAAAAGTTACACCAACTTCAAATCCTGAACCTGACCAGAAATCGCCTTCATTACAACGCAGCGCAAGAGTAATCATACACAAGATACATCTAGATACGGATGATAATTTGCGGTCGGGTAAGCAAACAACTGTTGAAGAAGTGACTGAGGAAGGGTGCAATCGTAGCAACAGCTTAGGCACACTCTCACCATCTCCACGTTACACCGTCGAATCACCGAAGAATGTGTCTGACTCTGGTCGTGCTGACTTTGATCGTCTTATGCGTGATATACAAATTCAAGAGATTAGTGAAAGTAGTTCAGGAGAGTTTAACTCATTCGATAATCCGCCACTAGTTAGTGAAGTTGAATCAGAATCGGAATTATTGACGCCAAATGAAGAATGTATCAGTCCAATTACACCTACAATGACGACGTCAACAGAGAACGTCAACTTGACGAAAATTCAACACGATGAGCTAAAGCTGAAAC
>JAWUZV010000026.1:0-42935 GCA_034638295.1 Phortica okadai
TACATTTTCTTTTGGCTCCTTCACTTTCTTTCTCACTCCTTTTTTTTTTTTTTTTTGAGATTATAAAGTGAATTTCGTTTAAGGCCATAAAGGAAAATTTATGTGCGTTCTGCAAACATGTGTAAAATGCTGATAGAGAGACACACACACGGATACACACACTCACATACACTAACACATGTCATACAATAAAATCGTATTGCAAATTTATACAAATGCCTTCGAATTATTATTGTTACGTATACGACGAGTGGCAATTTGAGTTTAATTGTCGTCTGTCTGTGCACTGTTTCAAGCTGAACTTCTTCTGCTTTTATCTTCTTTTTTATATGCAAATTGTTGTCTATGCCATAACGAGCTTACCGATGAAAAATGCCTGCCATAAGCAAGTTTGCATAGGCAAATGTCTCTGCTTCCGGCTCGGCTCGACTCGACTCGACTCAGCACAGCTCGACTCAGCAAAGCATTAAAATATAAAATTCGATTGCTACGTTTATATGTGTTTCAGCTTTGAAAAAGTTTGACTTGTTATTGAAGCAATTTTGTATATTTTTTTTTTTTGTTTTTTCTTCGCCTTTCAGTTTATTTATTGCTCAAACATGCCGCCTCAGTTATTGAAACTTTGCAAAGTTGGCAGGAAATGCTAAGCAAATGTACGAACGAGCAAAAACAAAAAAATGAAGAGAAAAATATACGAATTTGCAAAATAATAAAAGAAAAATAGAATTTATTTCACACCGAAGGCTTCTTTGCAACTGTAAAATGATTCAAATGTGCGCAAAAGTCGTAAAAGTTGGTCACCCCTTCACAGCAGAGGCGTCGGTGGCATTACTGCGCTGCTGTACTGTGCGCATTTTAATGAGCATTCTTTTTTTTTGGGGTCACAAAATTTCATTTCGGTGCATGCATCATTAAGCAACGCACTCAACGCAACGCAATGAAACTCATTTAACTTAATTTCCGTGCGCAACAAAAATGATGGCAGACGCAAAAGTACTTCTTTGTGTTGTTGTTGTTGTTGTTGCTGTTGTCGTTGACTGAAATCATGCATTATAGCTTTATTATGCATATTATTTAATACCACAGTTGCGGCAGCAGCGGTTGAGGGGGGGAGACGTAAGAAAAAATGACAACGTCACATGAAACCAGTTGCATGCATGCCGCGGTTAAAGTTGCATGTCAGACACAATTTTTGTTGCATGCGATAATTTTTTTTGGTTTTATTATTGCATGCGAGAATGTACTTTTTTTTTTCTTTTTTTCATTACTCTTTTTGTGTTTACGCTTTGAGTCAGCATTTTGGCTTTGGTGACATGCATGAAAGTGCTTAAAATTATTCATAAAAAGTATGGAATTTCATTTGCAACCTGCGCTGTCACTCATTCACTCATTCACTGTCTCCGTCTTACTCACTCACTCACTGGCGCAATGAGTCAAAAAATGTGGTTGTTGTTGCTGTTGCTGCTGCTGACTTTTCGCCCATTCAAGTGCAACTGTGTGAAGCATGCATGCAACATGCAAGCAACATAATTTGATAGCGTTGAAATATGTCATAAACGCTTGATGGAAATATGTCAAGAAATAATCTCAACTAATTTTGTTCGTGGCATTTTTCGTTCTTTTTGCCATACTTCCTTTTTTGCGCACAATTTTAATGGCGCTTGTCAACGACGCTGACGATGGCGTTGAGGGCGTGTCTGCAACTTTTAATGGAAATTATTTACGTATGCGTCATTTTGAAACTTTTTGCTTTTCAGAAACCAAAAAAAAAAAATTACGGGAATATAACTTAATGATATTGCGCATACGCCAAGTACATGTATTAAAGAGTCACGTCAAATGTGCGGCATCTTTAATTTTGAATTTGTTTTTTTTTATTTCATTCGATATTGCAAGTAAATGAAAACAGAGCGAGTAAATTTTTTGCTGACAAAAGCATGGAAATGCAGGCAAGTACAATTGTTGTGCTCAAGTGTGTTAGTGTGTGTGTGTGTGCAAAGAAAATAAACAACGACAACAGCAACGGCAACGGCAACAACAGCAGGAAAGTGAAATAACAAAATCGCAATCAACATATGAATAATAGTAGCAAAACTACCGCACACATCTGTCACCCCCCTGTCACTGCAGCCATCACTGTTGAGCTTAGAATAGTGTCTGTGGCCCATTTACATGCACTTTTCATGTGCGCACGAAACAAAAGCGCCAAAAGCGGCAATACTTGAGCGTACCGTAACAGAAAAAAAACAATGGCAAAAAAAAAAAAAAGGAAAAGTTTACATTGCTTGTGTCAAAGTTGGTATACTCGACTCAGGATACTTGACTATGGATGCTCTACAGAGATTTTTAATTTATTAGGAATACTCTACTCACGCAACTCTATGCAGAATATTATAGGTAGAATAGTTTTCTTAGGTTAATAGTTTTTTTGAAAACTCAAACGATTTTATAATTTTTTTAGGATACTACATTTAGAATACTTTTCTCAGGATACTCTATTTTTGTATATTTCAATATTATTTTGGTTTAAACAAGTGTTCACTTTGGACCAATGAAATTTCAGCTCAAATCTCACTAAGTGCGCATTAAATTCTCTAACGTTCTTTGCTCATGTGTCATAAATACTTAACAGAATGTGCTATGCCTCTTTTTGTGATTATAAACTACATTGCAAGTGTAATATACTTTCAAATATCACCATGAAGCGTATAAAAAAATAAGAAGAAGCAACTTGAAAGCATTGAATTGCATTGTATTGCATCACACAACACATACAATCAAATATTTTCATTTGATGTTTTTCCATATTGAACTGAAATCGAGCCAAGATGATGCAAAAAGCGAATACGAAACAGAAACAAAAACAAAAAGTAATAAAATGTAAAGAAGAAACTCATTAATGTACGTTGAATAAATAACTTGTAGCCAAAGATATGAGCAAACGTCGACAGTCTCTCTGTCTCTGTGATTGTGTGTGTGTGTGTGTGTGTGTTTGTGACCTGAGGAGTGTTTAATATTGAGCATTTATAATATAAATCTTTTTTTCTCATTTAGTGCAAATACTCCATGAAATTATTTATTACTTATTTTCATGGTCCTATGAAATGAACCTCAGCTGCGCATATGTTCGACATGGCGTATGAGCATTGTGTGCAATGAAGATAAAAATAAAGTTTATGTCATTAGTGCGCTGTGCTGTGCTGCGCTTTTATTAAAGTGTCCTTCCGTGCATTTAAGTTGAAGGAATAAAATTTAGAAGAACTTTTTTTTTTTCTTTTTTAACGCCAAGCAAACTAATTCATCTTCCGCTGAAGCCGACGGACTAAGTCGCTAATAAAACGTTTGCCTCATATACAAGTTGACTTTCTCGTCTCTTTCTTCACACACACACACACACACACACACATACTGCAGTATTTATTATAACGTCTCACCCTTTCGTTTGCTCGTTTGCTTTAAGCGACTTCCTGTGTAGCGTGCATTAGCAGCACTTAAGGACACTTTAGTTACTTGCAACGGTCGGTCGGCCCGCTCCTCCTGCTGCTCACTTACTTGTATGTTCATACGGCATTGCCGCTTAACTCAACTTAACTCAACTCAACTCATTTCCTTGGCAATGTTGCTTCCAACAACATTGCACGTTCGCTTCGAGGTGTGCTCGGCCGGGCGGTCGGTCGGTCGGTTGGGCCATCTCACACCTCCCGTGGCGTACAAGCAAACTTGTGTTGAAATTAAACATTAAGTTAATTCCTAACATGGCGCCTAACGGAAGTTGCCAGCGGAAGGATGTTCGAGAAAGACGATGACGACGACGACAACAAAGAGGAAACAAGTTAACTCAGAAAGTGTAGAAAATAAAAAGGAACGTTAAAGAAAATAATTCTGTGTTTACTTTGGTGAAGGCAGAAGCCAAGAAAAATGTACTTTGCTTTATAGAAAGCTAATTTAACATTGTCGTTGATTACCGTCGCCCCTTGCTACAACCCAACAGCACTTGTGCATTGTTGCTTTTGGTCAGCTTTCATGCACTGCCAATTTTTCTGTATTTTATGTTTGCTTGTGTGTGTGACAGATTTTGATTGAAACATTAAGAGGCAACATCAAGTGAGTTCGAACGTCTTCGCTGCATTGGTCATGCTGATCAATGAAGCTGTAATATTACTTCAACTGACTGAATCGGATAGACAGCGAATGCAGATAACAAGTTGCAACGAAAATTGGCTTGCAGCACAAACATAAATTCAATTTGAAGTTACAGCATTGTTGAGGGTGTGCCAAAAAGCCCCAAGGATTTCTGCGTCATGTATGCGGTCAGGATCAATGAAGAGATTCGATTTGACAACATTTTTGGCTTAATTGAGAGTTAAGAGTGCTGCCACTTTCGCATTTACTCCCATGTTATACAGGGTCGCATAGCATTGAGCTTGTGAAAAAAAAAACTAAATCTCAGACTGTCGTATGTTCTCTGCAGCCCTGTGTAACATAGGAGTTGAAAATTCAAAACTGTTGGCACACCTTTTATATCGAAATGCAGCAAATCAATCGACACAAAACATTTTCATCATACTTGTCGTTTTTTTTTTTTTGTATCTTTTGGGTCAAGTTATTTTAGAAAAGGAAAATAAAAGCAAAAAAAAAAAAAATGGAAAAAAAACATGTCTGCCTGGAGCGGAAATGAAAATCGCGATTGTTATTTTGCTGCAGCAATTTAAGAGAAAATGTGCCACAACGCTAAGCTGAGCTGAGTTAACCCCAAAACTATTGTTTATGTGAGTTGTTGTTGTTGTTGTTGTTGGAGCTTGCTGTATTTTTTTTTCCTTTATTCACATCTGCCGCTGCTGCTGTTGTTGTCGCCATTACTCCTGGTGACCTGTTTGTAACTTCACCTGCAAGTAGCAGCAATGCGACCAAAAGAGTTGTTGACGTTGCTGTTGTTGTTGTTGTTGCTCGGTTTCACTTCATAGCCGCATAATCACAAATAACAACAATACAAGCAAGCGCACAAAATGAAAATGAGACCGCAACTACAACAACTACAACAACAACAACAACATGAAAAACAAATGTACGGCCTAAGCTTTCGGATGTTAAGGCATTTATCCTTGTCTACTTATATATTGTACATATATATTTTTTTTTCTATACCAACTGCAGTCCTTGCTTTTCCTCCCTCTTCCCACTCATTATACGTTCCATTTTTATGCGCACTTCGCCTCCAACCGACCGTGTTGCTGCTCGCACTTAGGCAGCAGCCGGAGTCCCGAGTGCCGTGCGCCGTGCGCCGAGTTCAAATGAGTTCCATCAACGGCCACTCGAGCGAAGCGGCTTGACTCCTCTCCAAGCCAAGCCAAGCTATGCTATGCCAGGTATTACTTAGTGTTATTTCTTCCCGGTTTTTTTGAACACGCTTTCGGTTTTTTAGCTCATTTTTTTTGTAAGTCATAATTTATGAAAAAATACAGATTTAAGCACACGTTGTTCTGGTTTCTGGTTACTGGTTTGGTTTGGTCTGGTCTGGTCTTTTCTCATCACAACTCGTTGGCTCTGTTTTGCTCATCGCATCTGTTTTTCACTCCTTCTCTGCTGCTGCTGTTGGCGCCCGAACGTCTGCCTTTGCTTAGCTGCGGTTCTTCGTGCATTGTTGTTGTGTTTTTTTATTATAGGTTTTTTTTGCACACTTTCATTGTCCTTGTTTGCAGTTGTTGTTGTCTGCACAGTTCGTTGCAATTGTGTATTTATGCATTTTAGTTACAGTTTTTCAACATTTTTGCTTTCTAATTTAGTGTTTTCTCCATGCTTAACTCGGTCGAGCAGGTTTTTTTTTTCTTTTTTAGCGTTTTACAGTTTGAATTTCCAATTTTTTAAAGTGCTTTGCATTCCAAGTGTTTACTGATTAGTTGTAGGAAGGCTGCGCGGCAATGCAATCAAGAACATTTAATTAAACGAACGAAATCAACGACATTGCATTCGAAAATTGTATTAAACAGCAGAGGAAATGAGTTTCACATTGCGAATGTACATATAGCAAAGCAGGAGAAGAAGAAGGAGAGCAAAGGCTAATGCCAATACGTACTATATGCTTGAGTTGTTAGACAAGAGGAAGAGTAAGGCTTAATGCCAATTGGGCGTCTTGTCTGACAGGAAGATGGCGTATTTAATTTGATTGCAAGACAATTATAACGCAACATGACACGTTACTGTGCAATGCCAACAAAGTAACAATGATAGTAGCGAGAGGCAGATGAGAGAAAGAAGCAGATGAAGCAGCAACAGCAGCAGAAGATCCAGTAAGAACATATTTCATGACTATCACGCAAGCAATGAAAGCTTATATCTTGGCGCTGTGTGTGGCCATCTTTGTTGTAAGCTGTAAGTTGCATGCGGCATTCGGGTGAAGTTAACACTTGTACTTCTACGTTAGTTGGAAATTGTAAATCATGCAAATACAGACACACACACAGACAGACAAAGGCACATGAAGTTACATGAGCAAACATGAAGAGAGTTGGCACAGCTGCAACAGAGGCAACATTGATAACAATGCACCTTGGTTGGCTCACACGTACAAGCCCAACAATGAATGATGACGACAAAAGAACAAGACATGTGCATGTGTGTGTGTGTGTGTGTTGGCGCCTTTGAAACAAATTAAAGACCAAAAAATAGAAGGAGTCAAAGAAGAAATACAAAACCCGCAACACAAAAAGACAAAAAAAAAAAACGTGGAATAACATAAAGAATGCCACAAAGTCCGGATGATTCTTTATAGTGGTTGTGTGTGTGTGTGTGTGTGTGAGCCTGTGTGCTAAAAACTGTTTTCACGCTCTTTTTCTTGGTGTAAGACAATATGCTGCAAAGAATGCTTAACAAAAAAGAAAAGAAAACAAAAAAAAAACTTCAGTCAACGCTTGATAAGCGAGTAAACGCGACAGCATGCATTCTAAAGGCTTCAAGTGTGAAACAGGAAGTGTGAAAAGTGCGCGGCGCAGGCGCTTGCATCCTGTATGACTGCTGCTGCTGCTGCAGCTGTCCTCGAGCTGCCGGTTGCATGCCCGCTTCTATGGCTGGGCAACAAAGAGGAAAAAAAAGGAGTTATCATTGTTGACGAGTGCTGAGCGAAGTTGTGTGCAAAGTGGCCGATGAGGAATCCTGTTGGACAATTTGCAAGTTGGACGCAAGTGTATGCGACCGCATGTCCTTTTGTGTTGTACATACGCCATGTGTGTTTGCTTATGTGTGTCTGTTTGGTTTGTTTGTTGTCTTGTTGTTGCGTTTCGTTGTTGCTTCCAGGCGTTCGTTCACTCATTCATTCACTCATTCATATATGTACAAGTGTTGTCATTGTTGTTGTCACAGTGATGTTTCAGCAAATAGAAAAACTTCACAGTTGTTGTTACAAGTCTCTTTTTTGGCGCTTCTTCTTTCTTTTTTTTTGCATATACACATGTGCTAAGTGGCCGACTTCATCCCATTCATTCCGTTTCGTGCATTCGATCCGCTCTGCTGCGCTGCTTTGACACTCAAGGCACGCATTTCTAAACTCGACTTGCGGTTGTTCTTGTTGTTGTTGTGGCTTTATTCTTTGGCTGCTGCTCAAATCGCACTTCATAAAGAGCATAATTTTTGTGTTGCTTTTTTTTTTGGCTTCTTCAATTTTATATATTTTTTTTTAATTTTGATTCCCTTGAAATATATTTTGCATTTGTTTCTATTTGCCTGACAATTCACGCGGAAAATGAAATTGAGAAATTGTTGCTCAAGCACGGTGTGGTTGGGAATAATGGAAATGGCGCAAGGAAACCAGAATTGTCATGTATATGCATTTTATTATCCAATGTAACTTGTACAACGCATGTCTCCTATGTCTTCCTCTTCTAAGCTTCGGGACTGACTTTAATTAACAATTGCACAAGTTCAATATGTATGAATTTAATTTGAAACACAAAAATAAATTTGCTGCGCATTAATTGCATGCATGACTTCATCGTTGTTGCATTTATTATTGTGCATTTTCATAAAGTTGATTGTTAATTACAATGAGTTTGATTAGGTATTGTAATTTAACAATAAGATGGAGCTTTGAAAAGAGAAGATGAGATAAGATCAAATCAGATAAGACAAGATACAAAGTTACTTTTTGCTCTTCTTATGCTTCATAAACTCTTTTGTGCAACTTTAGTGTTTATTGCGTTTGCCATACAAATCACGTTTCTTGCAGTGTATGAAAACACAACTTTTTGCAAACATTTGCTGCTCTTCTTCTGCTTTTTCTTCTGGTTGCTTCGTCGGATACATTATCAAATAGCAAAAAAAAAAAAAAAAAAGACACGGCATAGAAAACAACAAAAATGAGCAACGCTCTTAATGGCATTGTAAATGAGACCGGCATTTTGTTAAAAGAGCGCACAATTTGTTTGCAAACATGTTTTTTTGTTGTTGTTTTTTTTTTGGGGTTTTTATTTTTGCTTTCACAATAATTCAACGAAAAACGCTCATGTTCTTTTTGTTTTTCCCATTTTGTTTTATATACGCGGCGAAGGCTGCCACACATGGCCACAAATTACGCGCAGCAAAGTTATGCGACTGCATGGCTGCCTCTCTGTGTGTGTGTGTGTGTGTGTGTGTGTGTGTGTGTGTGTGTGCTGTCGGCTCGCCACTGCAATTTCAATGTTTGCTTAGCTAAATAAACTTAAAGCCGGAAATGGAAGCGCTGCCATTGCGAATGCTGCATGAGGCCATGCACAAACACAAACACAAACACACACACACACACATGTATACATACATATTGAGTGCCACTGAGATTAAATTTATATTTTGTTTGCTTTTGCGCAAAACTTTGCGTTGTCCTTTGTTGCGATCGTCGTCGCTGTTGTTGTTGTTGTTGTTGTTAGTGCCATTACTGCCTTCGTTCGCAGGCGTGCCACTGAATTTATGAGTTACATTTGAAGGACTTTTTCGTGGCTCAATTTTTTTTTTTTGCTTTTTGTTTTTTTTTGCCTTTTTTATTGTTAAAAGTTATATTTGATTTTTTTCGAGCTTGATGTTTTGTAAATTTAATTCAATTCAATTTCATTTAAACGCCAAAAAAGTGAAAAAAGTGAAAAAAACGCAAATGGAAAAAGAAAATTCATACAATTTCAGCATTTTTCCTTTTGTTGATTGACTTGACTTGACTTGAGTGGCAGGCGACACAATTTGCTCACTCTCTCACTCATTCTCCTGCTTTGTAGTTGTTGTTGTTTCACTTTACTATTCCACTATTATTTTTTTTTTCAGTTTCCTCTGCTCTTCATTATTTATTTTCTTCTTGTTGTTATGCAAGACAGTTTTCAGTTAATGAGCTGAGTGAGTTCTTACACAAAATTAAGTGTTGTCCTACTTCAGCCATAAGCGAAAAAGAGAGAACGTCAAAGAGGGAGAGAGAGACGAATGTTAGCAAAAGGAAAGCACATATAATAATGAAAAGTAAGCGGTACATGAATCTAAAAGAAGCTGAAGAAGAAGCAGCAGAAGAGCTAAAGTTAAAGAAGCTGCAGAACAGAGCACCAAAAGCAGAACATGTCTCAAAGCAATGCAAAGGCGAAGGCGAAGGCAAAAGAAGAAGCAGCAAAGCAAAGTAGAGTTGATGTGCTTCTTCTTCTTTTTTTTTTTTTGTGATTTAAATGGAAATTTACGTTTGTAACTGTTGGTTAAGTGGGTGGTTTGTCTTAGCGTTGGGTGTTAAAAGAGGCCTGAGAAAAGAGTGGGAGAAACAGAGCAAAGAAGCGTGTGTTCGTTTGTTTGTGTTTGTGTTTTGTTGCTGTCAACGGAAGCGGGCGACGGGACGGGACTGGAGAGGAGGGAAGGGGCATAAAAGTTGACAGCTTTATTTATATACGCATTGCTTTGAATACGTGTCGTCACACACATACACACACACGCGCATACATATATAGGAGCAACAACGTGTTGTGCTGAAAACAAATTCAGTGGAAAAAGTTAAATAAAATATGATGAAAGAAAAGTTCTTTTTTAAGTTAAACTGTACCAAAGTGAACTGATCTGAGTTGTGTTGAGTTAAGTTGAGTTGGGCAAACAAATGTCAGTCAGAAAAATATAAAATACAAACAAAAACAAAGTTAATATACTATTTCACATAAGTGAAAAGTATAAAAAAAGAAAAATGAAACTCACTTGTGGCACACGCGCCGTCATTTCATTGCGTTGTATCTCCTTTCTTTTTTTTTTTTTGCTTATTGTGACAAAACATAAATCCTTCAGCTGCTCAGGCCAAGTGGTCTCAAAAATATATATTTTTTGAATAAATGTCGGCATCGTCCTTGTCAACGCCATCGTCATCGTCATCGCCCAAGACAAGAGTAAACACGAGCAGAGTGTAATTCAATAAAGGCGCATTTGCCACTTGCAAACAAATAAAACAGAGATAGAGCGTGCTAGAGAGAGACAGAGAGATGGTAGCAGCAGAACAGAACAAATAAACGGAGCAGAGATGAGCTGAGTTGAGCTGAGGAGCGCAAAGAAGTGCGACCGCATTGAAAGCAAGGATTGACATAAATCTGCATAAAATATTCGACGCACAGCATTGAACTGTGCCGTTGAGCCAAAACCGATGGCAAGCAAGCCAAGTTGAGCCGCATGGAGCTTGGAGTTGTTGAGCATTGAGCAGCAACCAAAGTGGCATGTTCACATGTAGACATATTCAAACAAGAAAAGCCGAGAGCAGCAGGAAAAAAAACCAAGTTGAGACGCGTTCACATTATGCATGACAGCATTGAAATCTGTAAAATTATGCAAATACATTTCACCAATAATTTTCTGCCTGTAAGTCTGTATGGCGGGGGGTTGGGGGCAAGCGATGCCAAGCCAATGAACGTGGCATGAATTCAAACAGAACTTTAGTTTGCTACACTTTTGGCATTGCCTTGCTTTATATGCTCGCTTATGTATATACTAAGTCATGTAGTTTGTACATAACAGTAGAAATTTCCTGAGATAAGACGAGGCTTAGAGATACATACATGCATATAGACATACAATTAATACATAAACTTGATCAGTATTGAAGAGGCAATCGTCTTAGTTATGTCGGCCTGTCTGTCTGTTTGTCGGAAACTTGGAAATCAAGGATTTGTGCTTTAATAGAAAAATAAACAGATCTCTTATTCCAGACACTTCGAATTATATTTTCATCGTTCCTAGCAATAGTAATTCTATTGAACCTAAAAACCAGCTGTCCTGATTACGAAACGTTTTTTTTTACTAACAATAGAGTTTTCAGAATAGAACTTGCCTCATTGGGGTATGCACATGTCGCCTGTGATGTTGAGAAATAAGATTTGATCGAAAAAGATCAATGCATTTGACGGACACTCATATTTTGTACTATTTCTACTTCAATTGAAGCATTTACATCACTTCTGATAAACTTTGAGATACTCAACTTTTATAAGTAAAGCAGAAGCTGAATGCAAATTCTTCGGCAACAACAACAAAAACGATGTAAAGTCGCATAAATATAAAGTAAGCATTTTTCACAAAAAAACTTTGCTTTCAAATGCTTAACCTTTGACACTTGAGTGTGCTACTTTGCGCTCCAACGGCAGCTTCTTGAAGGAGCGTCGAAATTTCAAACCAAAAAATGTTTATGTTAATAAAAAAAGCGCTATAAAAAAGAAAGACGACAAGAAGTTCTTGCATCTTTTTATATTTTTGTCACTGTATGTATTCATAAGAAGTGCGTCTGTGTGCTGGCAATGAATTTTTGCTATCAAAGAAAGCTTTTCAACTATTCAGTGCAAGTTTGTTATGCAAGCAGCGCCTAAAGCTAAGCAATAAAATATGAAGTGCAAAACACGGAAATATAAACTGACAATGAATATCTAATGTCATGTCCGTCGTCATTCGTTGGCGGCGTTGGAAGAAGTATAAGAAGGAAAAAAACTATTTTTAGAAAATCATAAGCAAACAAATATGAAATAAATCGCAGCGGGTTATTGACACGATAGCAAATATTTACACAAAACCCAAGCGAGCAAGCGAACGAGTGAGTGAGCAAATGCAGGAGGGGATTGAACTCGAGGTAAGGCACAAGCTGTGTGTGTGTGCGTCGTCAAAGCCATTTGAAAAGTTCGCTTAAGCGTGTGGGCGTGTATGCAACGTTAGACGGTCGCTCAGTAAGGCAGTCAGTCGGTCGGTCGTTCGGTCTACGAACTCTCGAAGGACGTCAATGTCTGCCGTCGTCGCATTGCTGAGCTAAGCACACGTTCGTTCGTACGCTTGCTCGCTCGCATGCAAAGCTCTTTTCAAGAACTTTTATGCAAGATTGTGTACTTTTATGTAGAAAATGCCGCCAATGCGGTTCGTAGTTTTCATAGTTATCGCCAACGTCGTCATCGTCTTCATAGTCACAAACATAGTTGACGTCGTCATCTGCAGACATTTTTTTTTTTTTTTACCTTCAACCATCAACGCGAACAAAGTCCACTTAAACCAAATTCAGTAAAAATTGTCAACGACATTACATGCGCTATGACAGCGGGCGTGGCCAGTGGGCGGACAACGTAACGCAACTCAATTTAAACATGTTTCTACGAAACGCTTTGTCACTTTTTTTTCAGTCATTCACTCAGTCAGAAAGTCCCAGTCAGTCACTCAGTCCGTCAGTCAACTGAACATAAGACTTTTTACTTTTGTCAGTCCTGAGTTTTTGTTTGTGTTTGTGTTGACTTGACTTCAATTCAGTTCAGTTGAGTTCGACTTCTGTTCAGTTCGAGTTATGTTGAGCATGCTCGAAAGAATGTCAGCGCTATTGAGCCAAGAACTGTTTACCCTTTGGCGTTTTTTCAGATATTCATAGCATGTTTTACCATATACATATATCTACATAACTATCAATGAGCAAGTGTGCGTTTGTATCTATGCAATGTGTGTGCAGAAGAAGAAGAAGTCACCGTTAGTTTTCATTGTCTTTGACGTCGACATTGCTGAGTTTTCTGACAGCTGTTTGCACACACACTTTTCCTGCACACACACACACACAGAAGTAACTGTCATAGCAGTTTACTTTACTTAGTATTTGCTTATGTATGTGTGTGTCTGTGTGCGTTGTCATTGCTGTGAATCGCAAATGAGTTTATCCTTTTGATTACATGTGCTATTCTAATAAGCACAAAAGCTGTAGTGTGCGAGAGGGAGGGAGGTAGGGAGGGAAGGAGAGAGTGTGTGTTTGAATTTCACACAATGCGATATTATTTGCTTGTTTATTTGCCTGTCGTGTCATTATTTGTGTACCATTTGCTTTGACATTTTTGGGTTGTGCTTCCGCCAACTAACAACTAATAAAGTTGAAGTTGAAAAACGTGTAAAGTCCTTGCAAGGCAACAATAGTTTGTTATTTGAATCATGCGTTGCTTTGACGCATTGAAAAGCCCTCTTGAAATGGTTGACTATAAGAAGCTTTTGAATTTGTCTGTTGACATTATGAAAACTCTGTTAATTTTTCGAATAACTTTTTTTTAATATTTCATTTACAGTTGTAATATTTTAATGTTGGTAAACAACATGCGTCATTCACATGATTTCCCTTGTCTTTTGTTATGTTTTACACCTTGTACGTGTGTGTTCACACGTTGTTGCATACTCATAGGCGCCGCCATTGGCGTTCAATGCACAAAAGATGCCTTTAAAAGGCATCAATCTACTTTAAACTTGCCTTAGGGCATACAACTTGCAGCAATTTTTTATGATAGCATCAGTTTTGCCTTCAGCTGCGTCTTCGCCTTTGGCAGCTGTTCAGTAAGCAAGCAAAAGCATCCGAAAATGCTCAATCATCCATGCAAAGGATTATCGAACGTTTTGTGCGGGCGTCTTGTGCTCTTCTGCGGCGCTCTTCGGCGTAGCGTGTTCGTCATGCAACCATAACCGTGGCCAATATGACTTGGCATTGCCGCACTGTAGCACATCTCCTTCAACTTGCATTTCTGTACGCTTTTGAATTTGATTTAGTGGGTTTCTTTTTATTTTCTTACAGTGTATCGCGCTCCTTTTGTGCGCACAAATGTCTTTGGTACGGAAACGCGGCTCATTTTTCTTCTTTCTTTCTACGATATTTTTCACAGCCGTTTTGAATGGCGAAAAAATAAAAATATTTACGTATATTGAAGAAAGTTTTGGCAGGATTGGCACGTCTGTCTTTGTGTGTGTATGTGAGTGTGTGTGTTTGTGTTGGTGAGGCAACGTTTATACATAATAGAAGGCGGCATTATGCAAATAGCACTTACAGCAGATTTGGTTTGTTCGTTCAAGCGTTCGAGCGTCATAAAGTGTCGAATCGAAACGTTGCGAAGTGAAGCCATGGGCTGTGCAGTAGCAGCAGCAGAAGGAGCAGCTTCGTTGGCACTTCATGTAAAGTTGAGTGCACTCTGGTGGCTCATGGAGCGCTCGACGGGAACTAACTAAGTGTGCTATTCATGCGCCCTGAAAATGACGCTTCACTGGCTGACGGTCGCTGTTGTTGTTGTTGTAGCTGTACATGTAGTTGCTGCTCATGCCACTTTCATTCCAACTGATTCAATTCAATTCGATTTCATTTCATTCAATTCGTTTTGAGTGCGCGTGCTTGAATTAAATTATTGCCATTTTTCAGCAGTAGGCAGCATTTTTATTATGCTAAGACTAACTGAGCGTGTGTGTGTGTGTATGTGTGTGTGTGTGGCAAAACTTTGATTGGCAGCAATCTTAGATATTCAATTGGCAGCATCAAATACAAGAAATCATTTTGCATTGTGCACAAATTGTTTTTATTTTCATATTCTAAACTGTGTGTGTGTTTGTGTTTGTGTGTGTGTAGATGTAAAATTATCGAAGCATGCATAAAAATGAATTTCATACACACACAAATAGTAAAGTCACAAAACCCACTTCGAATAAAGCGTGCGAGTGAATAAGCATTAAAGGCGAAAATCTTTTCCTTCCTTCCGTGCATGTATTCTTATATAAACAGGAATGGGCCGTGAGATGTGGTGAGGGGTATAGAAAATATTTGACAAATGCGTTACAAATACGAGATTACATATTTACATATATGTATGTATGTACGTGTGTAGATGAATTTTGCCACGCATCGCCGACAATTACACATATAACAATCATTTTCCCACACATATACTTGTAGTACAAATACATACATATGTACATATGTATGTGTTAGAGACATTCTTGCACATTATATCATTCAAGTATCAAATATACATATGTATGTGTGAGTGTTTGTTGTCTACTCCGTTGTTCGATACTTTGGCATACAAAAGCGTTATTCATGTGAATCAACTTGAGCGCATAAAGTTTAGCATTTTATACGAAAGACTTTCGTCGTCAGTTGAGTCGACTCGAGTAGCAAAATTAATGACATGTATGCGAGAATGCGTGAAAATGTTGTTGCTGTGTTGTCTGTGTGCCTAAGAGGGGTGGGGGAGGGGAAATACTCAACGTTGAACTAAGAGTTGCGTGTCTACGCGGCATCATCATTATCGTCATGCGTTTTTTTGTCATCGTTTTCGATGGATTCATTTTGAATTTGTTTCAATTGTTATGCATAAATATCGCATTCATGTATTGTTTGTTCAGTCATATAATTTGTTTATGCCATGGCTTTTATTATGTTTTTTTGCAAGTCAAATGTTCGTGTCTTTAATGATAACGTATGAGTAATTTTTGTTCTTCAAATGATATAAAAAAAATAAAATTCAACGAAATTATTAAAGAAAATTGCTTTAATATTTTTTTTTTTGTATTTGTATTGAAATTCATGAGAAAATGAATGGCGAACGTTCATTTAAGCAAACAATGCTATTCAACAGGGCGTATGCGTAATATGCCGTATACGTGCATAAGCGTCTGTGTGTGTGTTTGCCTGCTCAGCAATTTTTGTAATTAAAACCTGTGTTAAAAGCCGCATAGGTTGTAAAAGTATTTGTTGAAGCAAAAGTCGGAAAAAAATGGAAAAACGAAAAAAAAAATCTGTAAAAAATGTTGCAAAAAATTTAACACAAATGCGAAAATTGTGAAAAATTTTGCTGTAGAAAAGCAAAAATTTGTGTGTGCGCGCATCATGAGTGAACATTATTTAAGGCAAACGCCCACGGTTTTTGTTCAATTTTTAAAACGAGCACCGAACAGAACAGAAGAGATCAGAACTCTTCACTTCCAGTTCAGTTGAGTTGAGTTCGGTACGGCGGGATTTCATGTTCGGAAATGTGCAATTCGTTGTAAAAAAAGCGCATGTCGATTGTGGCTCTGCTTGGTGAGGGAAGAGGCGGTGGCGGTGAGGTTTGTTGAAAAGCTGCGAACGTTAAATAGGCAGATAGGCCAACATATACCCATGTAGACACCGGGGGGCTGCCAATGGCGGAGGAGAAAGCACAGACTGTCAGCTGCATGGCTGGTTGGTTAGAGCGGCAGTGGGGCGTTGACAATGCGATACAATTTCGTTGACACACTTTGGTTTTTTGCAAATGTGCGAAAAAAACTTACAACAGAAATGAAAAAAAAAAGAACAGAAAAAACAGAAAAACAAGTATTCTACTTAAACAAAATGTCAGCAGCCAAGTACAAAAGCAACAACAATAAGATAAAATGCGGAAAAGAAGAAGTGCAAAAAAAAAAAAAAACAAACAAGAGCAATGAGCAAAATCAATCGATTTTGCAAAAATATGCTTTGCTGTTTTGTCCATCACACACACAGACACACACACAGATACACATACTCATTCACATTCACTAAACAGACACTAACACACAAAGTGAGTTGTTGTCATTTGACGCTTTTGGCCATAATGCAACTTTATTTTATTGGCAGCATTCGTTCGAACGTTCGCCATTGACAAGGATTTTGCTAAGCCGGCACAAGTTGCCCAGCCACGCCCACTCAAGCGGCACAGCAGAGCATGTACTTTTTTTGTACGTTCCTTCGAAAATGGCAAAGGATGTAAGAAACAGAAAAAAAAAAGAAAAAAAAGGAAATAAAAAATGTCGATTTGGGTCAAAATGTTCAGCACTTGGACAATACATAGACAAGTAATAAGGCGCACGTCACACTGTGACTTGTGGTCAGAGGAGCGCTGCGGGGGGAATGATGGAAGTGAAGTGCAGTTGGCTGTTGGTTGTTGGTCCCTGTATCTGTATTTGTATCTGCAGATCTGCATGCCGAAAGAAGGAACAAATGAAAACCAAAGAAAATCAGGAAATATTCTTGTTGCTTGGATAATGTACGAGTATGCCGTATGCCAGGCGACGTGACAAATTGTTAAAAATAGATTTTTCCTGTTTTGTTATTTTTTCATGCTTGGATTTTTCAGCATTTACTGCAATGCTCACATTGTTGTTGTTGGTGTTATTGTTGTTGTTATTCGTGTGCAATGAAACGTTATAATTTTGTTTTGTGTGCAATTTCGAAGTAGTACGGAAAAAGCTGCTCTGTTCTATAACGACAAACTGGCAGTTGGACAGACGGACGGATGGATAGACAGATGGACGGACAGACTAAGTGAGAGCGACAGTTATAAATAAGTTCACCAAAAATAGAAAGTCAGTCAGTCAGTCAGCAAAATGAAACAAGAAAACAACAAAGCAAAAGAAAAGAAACGAAAATAAATCGAAAAAGAAAACAACAACATAAAATAAGGCAAAGTGAATAAAGAGAGAGTGAGTGAGAACTGAAAAAAAAAAAATTTAGTTTATAAAAACTAAAGGGAAACAAAAAAAGTCAAATGCAGAGATAAAGTGAACGAAAAAAAAACTGCAGTCAGCAAATGGTAAAATAAAAACAATGCACAGAGACAACAACAACAATAATAACAACAATGGTAAAGTAAATCAGTTGAACTGTTAAGTGAAATCAGGTCAGGGATTTAAGGTGCGCCGCTGCTGATATGTTGCATGATTGCTTCTTCTTGTTGGAGCTTGTTTGCTGCACGAAGAAAAAAACGCTTTGGCGAAAGTGAAAACGTTAAGTGAAAGTTGAATACTTTCTGAGTTTGCGGTGACAAATTCTGTGTATAAAAAGATTAAGGAAAAAGAGAACGGAACTACTTTCGCTTCTTAAACACAACATTTGATTGGATTTTTTGTAAAGAGAACATGCAACATTGCACTCAATTGTCTTATGTTTGTTTGCTTTACGCGTTGGCATACATTAATTATTTATTGAATGCTTAGAGCGATGATTCGCTTTAGTGTTGGAAAAACTTTTATTTCTTTGAATATATAAAATAATTTATTAAATTTAAACATAAACAAAAAAGTGACTTTTGCTCAAATTACTCTAAAAAAGGTCTTTAACTTTAAGAGTACTCAAGCGCTGTGAGCCAACGATGATGACATTCATCTTGTACCCAAACATACTTCAATTCATTTCGCTACGTTTCATTTCGTTCGTCAATTAAGTAAACATGTTATCATTAATTAAATTATAAGCGCTTCATCACTTCAAATTGAACTGCAACTCATTTAAGCAACTGCGGAAATGTGTCAGTGGAACACTTTTCACTTTTGCACGAATCAAAAAACACGCGCGCACAAAGATACTTCAGAACGAATTCAGGCGCAGCGGGCGCACAACTTCATTACTCAGAATACTCACACACACACACATGCATACTCACTCATGCACTCATTCACTGTCTAAGTTGCGCTGAGTCTTTTGGGCGAGTGTAGTTATGGTTTGCTCAAAAGAGGGGAAGGGGAAACCGCATGCAACGCTTTTAATTGTGCTGGGTCCATGAAGAGTGGGCGTGGCAGCAGCCAACGGAAAGTAAGCTTAAAGAGACAACCGTACAAATAAGTAAGTGAGTGAATGAGTGAGTGAGATAGTGAATGAGACAGTGAGTGAGTGAATGTGTGAATGGACAAGCAAGCAAACGAGCCGAGGCAGAAAATATGTTGCTGCAAGTGGTACAAGTATCTCTGCTCATACACAGTTCAGGCAGTGGTGAAGTATCTTGTATCTGAAGAAGCATCTGGCAAGAGTCAAGACTTTCTGCCTGTCTGTCTCTCTGTCTGTGGGACTGACTGAATGACTGATTGACAGACTGTTTGGTTGGTAGCGAAAAACACTTGAGTCGATAGCTACCTGGCGTACGCCCCTTGAACTCATTTTCGTGCAAAAATTGTTTTGCTCAAGTTGATTTTGACAGGAATTAATGCTGCTGCTGCTGCTGCTGCTGCGGTGGCGGCATCCTTGAACCCCACATATAGATGTGCGTATGTGTGTGCAAGTGCCAGCGGCAAAAAGACTTTTCAATTCCTCAATGCTGTCGATTTGAATTGAATTGCCCCTCAAAAGTGGGGCGGCGGAGGCGTGGACATATTCGGGCAACGACTGTGTGCCACTTACTGCCGTAAACAAGCCCAATTTAAACACCTGCCAAGGTGAATGATTCGCTCCCAGCAATTGTGGCAAATTCACTCAGATGGCAGGCAACTCATACTGAGTGGAGTTCTTATTTATGTAATTCCTTATCAAAGTAACGCTTCGAATTCGTCTCTCAGTGAGTCATATTCGTAGCAATATTTGGGTTAAGCACATGATTCAGGCTCAGTGAGTAGTTGAAGGTCTTGTAAGTGTGCAATGGGCATTACTTAAAGCAAGCAGTAATTTTATATGAAAGGCTCTTAAAGAATCCATGTTGGCTGATCTGTTAGAAACCCTAATTTCCGACGTTTCGTGTTAGACATTGAGTACAATTGCAATGTTTGCATATCCTATCCTTTGATATCTACAACACACACACACACACACACTTGCCTAATTTCGTAGAACATTTGACTTGATGCATGAATTCATGAGCATTGCAATTTGCCACAATGAGAAGTAATTGGCTTTAAATGCATTTCGAGCATTCTAAATGTAAAGTGTTTTCATGTTTCGTAGACTAGCAACAACATGTCTGTCTATCTGTCTGTCTGTCTGACTGTCTGTGTGTTTTTGCATCTAAGTAAAGCATCTTCTATACAAAATGCTGCTTGTCAAGTGCTTAATTTAATGCGCTTATGTTCGTTGCTATTGTGGAATTTCATACATTTCACTTTAGCATTTGCGATCCTTTTGTGCTTGCTATTACTACATTTGTTGTTGTTGTTTCAGTTGAGAAACAAACATGACACATTTCAGAGAAGCATTTATTGTACAAAAAAAAAAAATGTATATATATATTTGATTACAAGACATGCGACATTAAATTGAATTAGTTCGTCAGACGTTGCGTATGCGCAATATTTGTGTGTGACATGTTTGAGTAGATGTCTGAAGGCGGCAAAGCAACACAAATTATGTATTTTGTGGCATTAATATTTAAACATATAATTGCTTTCAAAGGCGCTTCTGTTTCTTTTTTTGTTCTTATTTGTTTCTAAGTATGTATATGTATTTTCATCAATATGAAGTTTACTTACTCATACTGACATGTGCGTCTGCTGAGGCAAAGTCCCCAATCGATGTCGTTGCTGTTGTTCTGGTTGTTGTCGACGAAGCTCTTGCTGTCGTTGTCAATTCAATGAAATCACGTATACGCCTATTTGTGCGCGCACATTTCAAACGTGGTAATTAATGCAAAATCGACGCGACACACAAAACAGTCAAAACATGAAATTAGCACACGCTGTTGAGTGTCATTAGAACATGTTGCCCGCACCGCCAACGAACTTCAACGCTGGTAGGGTTTGAATAGAGGGGGGAGGGGCGTGCTAATGATCTGAGAGTATCGAATTTCATGCAAGATAATCTCGTTAATTAAACGCAAAAGAGTTTTTCTGGCTCAACGCTGACATGAAGCAATGCCGTGAGCGGGCCTGCATGCGTGCGTGCGTGAATAGCGTAAGTGTTTGGAAACGCGATATGCTGTTGTTGTTGTAGTTGTTCTGACTGTTCTGTTATTTTAATTTATTTGTTTTTATTTTTTCTTTTTTTGCGCTGTCATGTGTTATTTTTTAGTTTTTTTTCCCTTTGTTTATCTTATGTACACAACTACATTGACACACATACACATATGCGCACACACACACACATGCGTGCACAGTGACACATAAATGAGAAAATCGTTTCGTTTCGTTTTATTTATTTGCTTCTGTCATTAATTTTTGCACATTTTCGTTTGTTTTGTTTGTTTATGTGTTGTTTATTGCTGGTTTTGTTTTTGGTTGTTGTAATTGGTTTTCATGTTATTTTTGCTGTTATTTAAATATTTATTTAATTTATTTCATGTAATTTTGTTGTTGTTGTTGTTGTTGCATTACATAAATTAACATAAACATTTTTCAAGCGCGTTTTTTTCAGTGAATTTTTCGGCTTTGTTTTGCCTTTTAATTTAATGTTTTATCGTACATGTAATTTCTTTATTGCATTAATTATTGTTTTTGCAGCGATGTTGTTGCTGTTATTGTTGCATTGCTTTTCTTCTTCTTCTTTTTTGTTGTTGGTTTGGCTTTTATTTTAATAATGGAAAAAAGCGTTTTGAGCGTTTTTCGTGTATTGAAGCCTTTTGCATTTTGCCTTTGCGTTCAATTACAAAAGATGCAAATTATCGTTGCACAAACGCACACATGCACATATACACTCACGTGCAGCGCTCCACTTTTATTTAAAACAATTGAATTTAATTGATTTTTTCGTTGTTTCGCGTGATTTAATTTGTTTTTTGTTTTTATTGTATTTCATTTAAATGATTTTCATAAAATTTAAATCACATTTTTTTTTTGATTTTGTTTTTGTTGTTGTTCTTTTTGCTTAATGACTTCCATACATAATTGTAATATTTACGTAACTATTCGTTTTCCATTTGTTTGGCAGTGTTTGTTTTTGTTTTTGTCTTGTATAATTTTGTTTGCTGAAATTTTTTACCAAAAAGAAAAAACCAAAAATTTATTAAAATTAAATTATTTATTTCATTTAGTATTTAAATTGTTTGTTTAACTTATATTTGATTTGTTTAATTATTTGGCTTTTTGATTTAAAATAATAAAAATTTATGCAATGAAGGCGAAAGTTCAAAGCTCTTCAAAGTTTGTTATACATTGTATATAATGTTGGGCTACTGAGACTTGTGTAAGTGTTTGCAATGTTCCGTTGAAGGCGTGGCAGCGCCCACAAAGTCATACACTTCATTATTTTAGTCTGTCTGTCCGTGACATAAAACTTCTTCTATCTTAAAATTTAATAAAAGCTATTGTTTCTAACTCCTTCAGAAACTCAAGTACTTTTAGTTATTGTGCTTGAGTACTTTACAGTGTTGGCCAAAAACAAACAACTTCTAATGAAAATACAGCAAACGGGTAGGGTATTGAACAGTCGCCTCTTATTTGTTATACTAAACAAAATGTAGAATAATGTAAAACAATTATAAAACGCCCAAAAAAGTATTTTTCAATCATTCGTTTGTAGTCTCTTAAACCTCTCGTATACAGACAGACACACACATACTCAAATATACAAACACATGCACGCACATTGAGACAAACGGTTTTATTTATTTAAATAAACAAATGCAAATAAAATTTTCGTTACCCTAATCATGATTTATGCGCAGCACTTTACAATGGCAGCAATTTTCGTGCCATTTCACTTCTGCTACTGTACCGCCATTTGCCCCTTTGTGTATGCTTTGGTTTTTTTTTTTTTCTTTTCAATAGCGAAGAAAGCATTTTGCAAATATATTTTCGTGTTTAATGCCCGAACAGTTGTGCTCAACTTAACTGAGCTCAAGGTCATGTGCGTTGCCCCGCGTCCCTTGCACGACTTTACATTATATACATTTATTTTTTTGGTTGTATTTCACTTTCGGTTGCTGGCAAATGAAACACTTGTGCAGAGTGGGGGGGAAGTGCGTGTCGTGATGACGGTGGCATCGGCAAATGCAGAGCAAAAGGAACCTTGAACGGATTTTTGTTGTGCGTTGAAAATTTCTATTTGGCAGCCTCAGCCCTCAGCCACATTCGCTACGTCAGCGTCATCATCTGTGCTTCGTCTCGATTGCGTAGAGAAAAGGCAACAACGATGTTTGGGTCAAGAAGCAAATAAACAAAAATAAAAAAGGAGAGAAAAAAGGAAAGCTGTGAAATATTTAAATTATCATGTTCGTTGCCCAAGTGAAATATGGCCAAAGCAATATTCCGCTTGCTGGGGACATCCTGCAAGCGCACTTAAATTATTAGGCCTGCGATTTGGGGTTAAGCACTCGAAATATTTAAAAGATGAAGCTTGAAAGTTGTGCAAAACTAAAGTGAAAGCCGAAAGTGTATGAGCTTGAAAGTGATGGAAAGTTGAAGGCATGAAAAGTGCCGCAAATGCTGTTGGCAATTTACTAAATGGCACTTAGCCCTTAAGTATGCTACACATTTTCGTTTGAATACATTTTTATGTGCTTTATGCTTATGTGTGAATAACATATTTTGCATTTGTCGTGACTCATGTAGCTTGCTTATATGTATATATGTACATATGTATTTTAAAATGTCCAAAGAGGGTCTTCTTATATAACCGACTTCGAACATTTGATGGCAGCGGCGTTGTTGGAATGATGCCAAAATAGAAGAGAAATTATGGGAGAAACACTTTATTAAATAGCAAAGCTTAATTTTGAGTTCTTAATGAAAATTTATCGTCTGTGTAGTTGAACGACTTAAATCCTACCAAAAGTCTTTGAACACACAATACTACAAAAATCAGCCGAACAATATCAGAGTTCAATAGGTATGTACCTCTCGGTCGCTCGCCTGTTACAATGATTGCAACTTTTTTTGATTACTCTCTTCTATAAATTACGCTCTGAGTAATCACACACGATCGCTGTGTGAGAGAGCACGCAACGCAGTGTAATCAGTGTAGAAATATTGTATGTCAAAGTGTTATCAGAGTGCTCATACGGCAATTCAGTACAAAGCTCTTTAAACACTGCAAAAAAGACACTCCCATTTCAGCAGAGTTGACTCTAACATAATTAACTCACGATTGTGCTTGCATGTATGTGACTTTGTTGCTGCTTAAATCACGTAACTGTTTCAAATGTCAAAAACTTGTATACAAAAGATACACGTACACTTTCTCACACTCTTGCACTCTTTGACAATCTCAATTTACTTTAACTCAAAATAAAGTGCTTGTGTCATAAAAAAATGTACTTCAAAATGCGCTTAAAGCCAAAACAATTTTTCACTTTTGCTGTTTTTCACTTGCTTTCTTCTTTTTTTTTTAATTTTTTTATATTTTTTTGTACATGTTAAAAATGATATCAAAGCATATTTTCTCATGAAATATTTTTGTAGCTTTTATATACGAGCAACGAGCATTAAATTCCGCAAAATTGTTGTGAGATGAAAGGCAACTTTCGCTGCCATGCACACACAAACACACACCAACACACAAACGCGAACATCGCCCACACACATTTGTTAAAAAAGATGAAAAAGAGATGAAAAATACTAGTTCAAGGACTTAAGGAGCATGCCAACGACAGTATACCAACAACAAATGACAACAATGACCTACAACAACAAAAGCAAACAAAAAGCTGCCCAATTACAAACACAAACTCAACCTTTAACCTAAAATGTCAGTACGACCTAGAAATGAGACAATTTTTTTTTTTTTGCATGTTCATATGCATATGAGTGTGTGTATGTGTGTGTGTTTAATATTTGATGAAAGCTATGCAAAAAAAAAAAAAGCAAACAAAATCTGACATAAATGTGCTCAACGCCCACAAAAATATATAAATACGGCAAATATGCCAATGCCAAACAGATACACAGACTTGCAGATACTTTGTGAACTTGTGCCACATGTCACACACATACACACATACACATACACATACACACAAAAGGAAGCACAAAATGGCATGGAAGAAGCAGAAAAGCGACGCTAATTCGCATTGCATGCGCCTAAAAGCGCGCTTCAAACTGACACATCACATGTGGCATGTGGCATGTGGCATGTGTTGTGCCTAACAAAGCAATGGGCAGAGGACATGTATCTAAACGTTGCCATAACGTATTAACAGCACGTTAGACTCACTAAGCTGTTGGAGAAATATTGGAGCAAAAAAAAAAAAAAACAAGAAAGAGTAAAGAGCAGAAATGCAAAGCAAAGCAAAACAAGGCATGATAAGTCATGCCAAAGCGAAACAAGTCAAGTCGAGTTGAGTTGAGTTGCGTTGAGTTGTGTTGAATTGGATTGAGTTTCATTGCTTTGCTTTTACGACTCATGTTTGGAGCAGTAAAAGTGTAACACATTTGCGATTTATTCAAACATTCAAGGACGAATGCCGCCACGTGAGCGTCAATTTGCCTGCTCTGTGTGTGTGTGTGTATATGTCTCTATATATGCAAGAGTATCTCTATTTGTATCTGTAACTGTGTTACTATTTTTTGTACACAACGCACTCGTTTCGTTTGGCTTTGTATGCGTGCATTGCATTGTGTGTTTATATGCATGTATTGCTATCTGTGTATGTGTGTGAGTGAATGACGTTGCACCACAGCTTGAGCTCGGATAGCCTTGAATGCTTGTTAGCTGTTTCTGTTACTGCTTTTGCTCGTTGCACTACGTTATGCAACTGTTTTGTGTTACGGTTTCGCTTTCGACTGTCCGCGCACACTGACACACACACACACACACACACACACACAGACACACACCAACGCTCACCCAGTTATGCATGCATCTTGTGTTACGTCGTCGTCTTGTTTGCAAAATGCTGAAATTACGTTTAAAGTGCTTTAAATGCGGCCATCAGCGACATGAACAAGCCGACAGCGGACAGACGTCGGCCGACAGTTAAACAAGCGCAGCAATTAATGACGTCAAAAGTGTAATTTTGTTATAAACAAAGAGCGAGCGTAACAAACAACGACAGAGAGACAGAGAGAGAGAGAGAGAAAGAGAGAGTGCTCGCTTAAGGACACCAGCGCTGTTTACAGTTGAGGCTGTGCTGTGCTATGCTGTGTATGTGTGTGAGTGTGTTTTCCTTTCACTTTCGCTTTCATTGATTTTTAAACAAATCAAATATATGAAAAACATCACACATAATTTTTTTGTGGTTTTTACAAACAAACAGAAATTCTTGAAATTACTTTATGATTTCATACTTTTTTTTAGATATTTTTATTTTTTGGCGTAAATCTTTTATCTTTTTCACACACAATTTGTTTCACATCGTTTTTTGGTTACGTCTCAAAATGTCCATTTGCCGTCGCGTTTCGCTTTTTTCGCTTTTTTCGTTTGTGTTTGGTTTTTGTTGCTTTATTGTTGTTTTTGTGTTTTGTCTTTTGTCATTGGAATTTGCCACTTGGACCACCGACGCTGTCCGTTGCCAAAACTAAACTGATTCTGTGCTTGGCGGCCGCTTGGCCAACATGCCTCGTGCCGTTATTGGCCATGTGCGCGCTGCCAAATAAAAATACTGGTAACACTTTATTGCCTTCTTCTATGCTAAGCGTTGCGCAGGCGTTGCCTTTCTCGCTCTCTCTCTCTTTCACGCTCTGCTCACGTGTTGCGATAGCGCGCTCAGAACTTGCCTGCCCTCCGCCAACGTTCATGGCTTGCATTGAGACGCGCCAAAAAGTCTCTTTGTGTTTACATTTCGCCAAAAGGTATTTGTGGCCAACTCTGTGTGAGTGTGAGTGTCTTGCTTAAAACAACATTACGCATACGACGCATTGGTACTTTGATATGCCTACGTAGGCGTTGGAGGCTTCTATATTTGTGTGTGCTATTTTTGTTATTCTTGTTGTTGTTGTTGTTGTCGAACTGATAAGCGTACATTTTTGATTAATGACTTGCAAAGTGCTAAACTCGCTCAGCGGTATTTAAGTGTCGTACGTGTGTGTGTCTTAAAGTTTCTTCAGCCGATGTGTGTGTGTGTTAAACCACTGCGATTTGTTCTGGCTTAGTTGCACTCTCGTTGGTATTTAAAGTTGTAAAAGTAAAACTTTTAACAAGAATTTCGCATATATAAATCACAAGTTGGCAGGTCACAAGTTTCGCGCATTTGTTCTGAAAGTATAAGAAATTGTAGTCTACTTTTGCTCTGTTGATTGATTTGTCGCATAGACGCATGTATCGAAAAATGTGCTTTAACAGCAAATTAAAGTCGCTACAAATGTAGAAAAGAGAAGAAGTGGAGAAGTGGAGAAGCAAGCAAAGCGGAAAGCATAAAAAAAATTTTTTTTTTTTTTTTGTTTTTTCTTATACTCATCATTGAACTCCAATTCCGCAAATAGCAAAGCACTTTGATTTGTGCCGAATATGGCAGCAAAGCAAAACGAAATGAAATAAAATAGAAAATGAAAATGAAAATTTTAAAAGCATAATGCTTTGGGCCAACGCAACTTCTTGGCTCGTTGGCTTTGTAACGACAACAACAGCAGCAGCAACAACAGTAATAAAACGAACGTAAGCGTGGACAGTGAACCAATCAGCGTGAAATTCTTACGGTCGTCCTTTTGTGCAAAGGATGTACCCTTTGTTGCGCACAGGAAGCTAAGCCAGTCAGCGCTGCCAAGCAGCCCTGCAGCGTTGCTGGAAATTTCCGTCTAATATTTTCTGTAAGCACAAAAGTGATAGCAAAGTAAGCGAGTAAGTAAGTGAGCTAAAAATAAACTCATATTTTTAGTTTACCGCCTTGTGGGCGGCAAATAAATTGTTTTGACACAACTCAATTGACTTTTGCCAATAATAATGATCACGTTGATGATGATAGCGCAATGAAGAAATGGCAGAAGAAGCATTTCACTTCAATCATCAATTTGGTGATTACACATATTTTTTTTCTCGGCTAAGAAAATGACATTTCGCCATTTTATGGTCATTACTTTTGATTTGATGTGTGCAATGAGCAAAAGTTAATAAGCTCTTGAGTGTGGCAGTGCTTCCAAGGATACTCAGTGCGAAATACTTTCATTAAAGTAGCGCGCACATAAAAGTGTGCCTTGGTCGTTTGGATTCCTTTTTCATAAAATTGCCAAAGAATAAAATCAACTTAAGTAATTTAATATAATTAAAA
Source organism: Phortica okadai (assembly GCA_034638295.1). NCBI lineage: Eukaryota > Metazoa > Arthropoda > Insecta > Diptera > Drosophilidae > Phortica > Phortica okadai. The sequence goes on from JAWUZV010000026.1 coordinate 28,056, forward strand.
ACTTATCGAACTTCTAATGCGATAAAATGGTCTTTCAATCAAACGCGCTGCTTGGCAATTATCGCGCCAATTGGTACGTGAACGACAGTTGGCTGAAGGGGGGTGAGGGTGTGTGTGGCAAACACGACTATTTGATTTCATTGAAGGTTATTCGAAAGGATTCTTTCATTTGTATTTGTGTTGCTTATCAGTCAACAGACAACGCGCCATGTTGGTCGGCCTGTATGGTGGGTAAATTACGTGGGGTGTGGGTTAAAATGAAGGTGTCGTTAGGTTTGATTATTTTCAGTGTGTTTGTGTTAAAGTGCGTGAGAATAAGTCTTTATTATGGGCAACAGCAAACTTGTGAATGCGAACTTCAAGTGCAATAAAGTTAAGCAGAAGCACAGCACGAAGATGATGGCAAGAAGAAGAAGACGACGACGATGAAAGTTACAAAAATATTTAATTAAAGCGAAGGCAGCGCTGAGCCGGAGGACGAGAAACGAGCTAGCGAGAGGGTGAGCGAAGGAAGTTTGCCTTCAGCGTCGCGCGTTTTTTGTGTGTCTGTAATCATAACCGACAGTTTAAGGTTGATGTCTGTTGATGGCGTAACTCACACACACACACACACATACACCCTGACACTCACACAGATAGACATAGCTACAAAGCATAGCATGCTCCTGGGCCTGCTTGCTAGCTGGCTTGCTTGCCTCATGCCCATGCAGATGGCAGTCGCTTGATAAGGCTGCTTTGTTGTGTATCTTCTCGGCGTTGTCGGTTGTCGTTAGCAGCAGATACAGATACATTTGAACAGCTGCCGCTGACACTGCCTTTGCTGCCGTTCCCAGCCATTATTACATTATGTGTAGCTAATAAAGTTGTTCGCTCGTCGTTCGTTTGCATGAAATTGGCAGTTTTCGCTTTTGACGTTCTTTTTTTGTTTTGGACTTCTTTTTTTCGCTCGTTTCAAACATTTTCCATGACATTTTTTTTTCTCGATCGAACGAATAAGCAGCTAATATTTTCGTGCGTGGTTTGTTGTTGCTTTGTTGTTGCTTTTTTGTGTTGACGCATACATACATACATATGTACATGAAATATTTTGCAGTGTAGCAAAATATTATAACAAGCTCAACTTGAGCATGGCTTGAGCATCCGCTGCTGTGCTCAACTGTGTTACACTTAATTGAATCCTGCGGGCTTTTTGTGCAACCGCTCAACCATTCGACCCACCGACCGAGTGCTTGACCGACTGAACAAAGTATCTATCGAACGAACGAACGAACAAATAGCTGGCCAAACGACTGACAGTCGGAGGGATGGTCGGACGGACATGCCGGACATACTAGCCGACCTAACGTTTGTCTGCTTGGCTATTGAAAGTGTTGCGGTTTGTTTGTTGGGTGGGATGGGTTGGGTTGGGTTGGGGTGGTGTTAGGTTGACGGGGCGTTGGTGAATTAAAGCCTAGAGGGCTTCATGCGCGCTTCTAATTCAATTAGCAAGTTTAACGAGAAGAATGGCACAAAAAGAACATCACACACACACACACACAACCCTCTTCTCATCCCTCTCTTCCCTCTCTTTCCTCCCTTGCCACTCACTCTTCGTTTCATACATTTTGTTAGCCATTCTAACATATACTCTGCCTTTTTATCTATGTAATGTGTTAGTGTGTGTGTGTGTGTTTGCGCTTTTAGCCAATTGTGTGCATGTGTGTGTCTCAGTAAAAAAAAAACCCTCCTTTAATGAGCAAATTTTTATAATTGCTTGCGGTTTTTTGTGCTTCCCATGTGTGCGCTTCATGCAAAGCACTTCATTTCCAAAAAAAAAAATGTATTCCATGTTAATGAATTTTCTATTTTCATTTTGTTATGTGAGCGCAACGAACTTTATATTCGGCGTAGCAAATAAATTAAGTTAATAAAATTCGTACTTTTTGCTGCAAATTCCATACTTTTTTTTCTGGCACAAGCAAATAATGTGCAGGCAATTTGAACGCAGTGACGTAACTGATGGAAAATATAGCTTATGGCACTTTTTGAAAAAAAATGAATCTCATTCATATACAACAAGTATCTCATTCAATGATAATCATGTAAGAAAACATAAGCTTGAGCAAGACTGTCCCCCCCTGTTGGCCAACCCTACTGCCGCCCATGGTTGGCCGAATATATTTTGGCTTATTGAAAAAGTTTATTAAATATTTTTCTTGTTGTTTTTGTTTTTGCATATTGAAAAACACACACATTTTTTGTGACACAAAAGAGAAGTGAGAAGAGTGAAAAAAAAAAGAAACAAAAACAAAAAAGTCGAAACAATTTCGTTGCCGTTAATATTAAATATTAGCTCAGCATTTTTTTATTTTTATTTTTATTTTTATTTTTTTTATTCATGTTCGCGTTGGTTGGTGAAGTCCTTTTTTGGTTTTTGGTTTTTGTTTTATTGCTGTTTGCTTTTTTGCTTTGTTGCAAAAGTTTTGCGCGCAAAGTCCATTATCCTTTTTAGCGTTATCGGTAATCAATTTCAGCGCCCAACAACAACGACAATGGCGGCGGCGGCGGCGGCCAAACAGAGCAAAACAAACTTCATGTTGAGTGCTAAGCACTTTAGTCGACGACGCAGCAAAAACTTTCTCTATCTGTCTCACTCACACACACACACACACACCGCCAATGTTGTTCGGCTGTTTGTTTGCTTGTTTTTGGATTGTTGTAAAAGCGCTAAACGTGCTTTGTTGTTTGCCAACTTGTTGTTGTTGCTGTTGGTGTTGGTGTTGCTGTTGTTGTTGTTGCCAAAGAGCGCTTGTCACAAAAGCCAAAAGTGGCTCAGTCGCGCGTCCAAACAATAGTTTCGCTCGAGTCGAGTATCGCACTCTGATGCGAATTTTATGTTCGACAATCACTCGAACCAAAAACGAAAACTATTTCGCATTTCACAACATTTCACTACAAAAATATATATTTGCCTTTTGCTGTTGTTTGTTGTTAATATTGTTGTTGTTGTTGTTATTGTTGGTGTTGAGTGTGTTGTAAAATGTTAAAACTTTTATGTAATTGAGCACAAATTGGCCTTGTTCCAGTTTGTTGAATCATTCATTCAACTGACGAGTGCCGATTTATGGTCAACATGTTGAAGCTTTGAAAAAATATATGCAGCAAATTGAATTCGTAATGCAAATATATATACGAACACAACGAAGTTAAATGCGCTACAAAAAAAAAAAAACAAAACCAAATGATGAAGTGTAATTAAAGTTAATGAGCAAATGTCTTAAGTAATACATTTGGCTTTATTAAGCAATTGCTTAGACTCAGCTGTCTTAGCCATTGCTAACTCCAATCAATCAATCAGCCAGTCGGTCAGCACTGAAGCAACTTCAATTAGCTGACAGCAGCACGCAAGCCAAGGCTTTGGGGAAGGGTGAACACGCAACCGCAAAGTCGAACTAGCGTGCAAGTGATGCTGACCTTGAACTACGTAACTGTAAATGGCACAAGCGATGGGCGGTCCTGAGTTCTGAGTCCTGTGCCTGAGCCTGACTTGAGTGTCCGCCGCACATTTGCCTTGACTGACAGAAAGTCATAAATTATGCAAAATGTTTTTTTTTCTTTCTTCTTCTTTTCAGTTCATTGGAAAATTGAGTTTATTTGTGAACTTTTGGCTTTTTTTTTTTTGTTCACTTGTCGACTTTAATTAATTTTAATGAGCATCGAAATGCGCAAAGAAAAAAGAAGAACGCATACAAAAGCCAATTGCATGAATGGAGTGTCAGTGCAACGCCAATGTGGGTCACTCGGCTAAGGCAGCTGTGTGTGTGTGTGTGTGTGTGTCTTGTGTCTTGTAGCCGCCCATTTGACTGACTGACTGACTGACAGACTAACGGACGAAGGAATACTTTCATGCTCACGGCAAAATGGCAAATGTGCCACAAATACAAGTTTGAGTTTTTGTAACAAAGCTAAAAGCGTATTTTTGCTGCAGCGAAGTTAACTTTTGTGTCGACACTATTACGATAATTGAAAATTTCAACATTCAAACACTCACACACACACAGTTACACTGACAGTTATACTATGCTGCACAGAGCGAAAAGTGAAAAAAAAGTAGAGCAGAGTCGGCTTATTATTTTCAAAGATGCTCGCGCTCTCTCAACTGGGTCAACAGCACGAAAAAAGTCGTTTGCTGTAATGTTGCCAATAATGGCAAAATGTTCATAATACACATGCCACACTACTCACAATCCTGCCCCCCCACACACCCATGCACAAATAATGCTTTGGCTTTACGGATATATAAAAAAAAAAAATAAATAAGGAATGAGTAGAAAAACGGACAAAAACTAATAATGAAAATTGCGCTCGTTGGCGTATGAGTAATTTATTTTAAGCGGATTATTGAAAAAAAATATCGAAAAATAACAAAAAAAAAAAAAAGAAGCAGAAGCGCTCTAAAATCCGCTTGATCAATGCGAACCAATCTGCTTTGCACGATTTTTTCAAATAAACTTTTCAAGTGCTTTCACATCTCACATGACTCTCACCCACATGCTTCTCGCCGGTCCACTCACCCTGCCCGCCTTAAGTCAAGCATAAACTATTGGTTTCAAATTTATTTACATTAGACTGTAAAAGGATCTTTTTTTTTTGCTTGAATATTTCATGACAGATTTTGCAATAGGCAAATATTGACATTGTCGAATCGAATCGAAACGAAACGAAAAATGTTCATAAAAGTCCATTCGTTGTTCATTGCTTTGGCAATGTTGACGAAACTCATTGGTCTCTCTGTGTGTGTGTGTGTGTGTTGCACATCAATATAGCTGCACATGTGTTGTGTATCTGTGTGTGTGTGTGTGTTGCACAAATATTGGTCAATAGCTGCATGCATCTGTTGTCGCTTTCACTCACCCACAACCCAAAGCAATCGCACACACAAGTGCAGCAATCAAAAGTATTTAAGCTGTTCTTCGGTTTTGTGCCCTTCTTGCCCAACCTCCGTGTGTGCGCCAAACGTAACTATGCTCCTTTCTTCTTCTTTGTATATCCTGTACACATTGTGTTTCAAAGTACGATATATGAAGTTTGTTTGAGACGAAGTGTATGTAACACTCAGAAGGAGGGGCGTAAAATCCCGCTAAAAATATAAATTCCTGATGAGAACGACTTAAGATATCGTTCTAACCATATCTAACGCAACACAGCCCTGCAAATTGACATCACCCAATGTTTTCCCTCCACCTAATTTTTTTTTAATGACTATATCTCCTAAAGTATAAAATGTATGAACCTAAAACTTTGTATATAAGGTCTGTAAATATAACTTTTTAAAACTGCATACCACAAAATACCCTGTTCTCCGAATTTTCGCCCCTCAAAGACCAACAGAGACTGATGTGATAACTTCTTCGTAACTAGAGCATTTACAACTGCAGCACTGCTTTATAGTAGCAACAACAACAACACCTCTTCATGTCTACAGGGTATTATATTGTCGGGTATACTCAACTATACTGTTCTTATAGGTTTGCTGTTGTTTTTATTGACTTTTGTTTGGGATTTTGCTTTGCCTTTGGTTTTTTTTTTTGTTAGTGCTTTCTATGCTCTGCTTTATTGATTGCAAAGGTGAGTTTATAGCATGTGCAAAAGCAGATTTCTAACGATTTTCATTGATTTGAACGTTAATTTGAACAAGAGTTAATTATTTGAGAGCATTGGGTAAGCCATTTACTCTTCTGAGCGGTTATTAAGTCGAACCATGTTGTTGCCCGGAAGTCTTTTATGTTCGAGGTAATCTTTAGTCCACCAATTCATCTTTCTTTGCTCAAGTATCGGCCATGTTTGCACCTTTGCCTTTCAATTTTTCGCCTCAAGCTTTTACTTTCAAGCCTTAAAGCGCTTTTGTCAGTCAAGCTGTTGGATGGTTTTCAATGAATTGTTCGCTTCGATCGCCACTTGTTGTTTGCCGCCAATTACGTTGTTTGTGTTTTGTGGTCAACCTTTACACGCTTATCCCTTTCATGCACACCTCATTCCTTCACTTGCTTACAATTCCGTTTTTTTTTTGTAGCATTTCACAACTAATTTTGTTTGTCTTGATTTTTGTTTGCTTTCGGTTTTTTTCCACGACTAATTGTCAAAAGAAGCTAAAAAAAACGCTCAATTAATTAATGTTTTTATTTTGCTTTATTGACTTGCCATGTCGGAATCAACACCGAAAAGGATTAACTCAATTTTTTTTTCCTCTTTCATTGTTTACTTTGCTTTGTTTGTCGCTTAATTGAAGTTTGATTGTTGTTATCAGAAACTTGTGTTGTTGTTAATTAAGCTAATTGTGTCTTCACTTCAAGGACATCTAAGCTAAAAAAAATGCCGCGCTTACATGTTCTTTTGTGTCTTGGGCTCTTGTTTGTTTGTTTGTTGGCCACAAGTGAAATTGTTAGCTAAGCGAACCACCAAAGAAGAAACCCCATCAGCAACAACAACAACAACAACAATAACAACAAAACGCTCGCCTGTTGTTCGAAATGTCAGCAAATGTTGTTGACACATTTTCACTTAAAAATTCAACATTTTGCTAGCTCGACTTTCTGACGCTCAGCGCGACAAAGTTGGACAAAAACTTGTCGCTGTCGCTGTCGTTGTCGCCGCTGCCTTGTTGTTATTGGCTTGTTTTTGTTGTTGTTGTTCGTCGCTCGTTGTTCGTTGCGTTGTTATTGGCTTAGCGACGCCATTTTCTGTCGATGTGAACATTAATCAATTTCCGTTTCCTGTCAACAACATAGCGCATAGTCAGCACAACACCAACAGCAACAACAACAACAACAACAGCGCACACAACGTCTGTCATGACAATAGCATCAACAACAACAACGACAACAACAAGTTTGCTAAACTTGCAACAGCTGCAACTGAAACTGTAACAAATATGTAAGATTCTAGCAACAAAAAAAACCAACAACAAAACATGTTTTTTGCATTTCGCGTTTTCCCTTGAATAGTTTTTGTTTTTGGTTTTTCGTGTTTGTTAAAAATGTTTCCGAAATTTTGAGATTTATGCGCGCATTTAAAGCAACTTTGTTGGCAACAACAACAACAGCAACAACAACATCAACAACTGCAATTAAAACATTTTGTTGTTCGTGTTGTTATTGTTATTGTCGCTTGGTTGGCCATGCGGTTCTTGTTGAAACTCAATTAAAATTTGGCCTCAGCGTTGACTTATGTAAGTCCAACGATGCTCTGCGAAATGTTCTACTTAAAAACAACACAACAACAAAAGGCGTCAAGTGAAGAGTTGCAGAAGGAGAGGGAGAAGCTTTTGTTGATTTGCACTTGGCACGAAAATTGTGTCAAATCTATTTTATTTAAACATGACAAATATTTGCACAAATAACTTAACAAATTACAAAAAAAAAAAATAATAAAATATAATACAACAAAAAAATGAGCGCTTGTTTAGCAAGGAGCATGTCGATTCAATTAAGAGAAGTCATGTTGCATTTGTTCATGTTCGTTGCTCATACGTCGTGTTGCACTTGTGTCTGTGTGTGTGTGTGTGTGTGTACATTTTAAATTTAATTAACAGCAACAATGACTTAAAGCAACAACAAAGACCGAGGCCGCCGCAGAAGCTGTAAAACTAATAAAAACTCATTTCAAAGCAATGATGACAGACAAAACAAGTAAAGGACATTTAGACAGACGAACAAACGAACGAACGAGCGAAGCTTGCCAAAGGACAGCTGTACTGTTGATGATAGCATTGTCGTTGGTGGCAACAGCAACAACAGCAACAACAACAACGGCAGCCACAACATGCATTCAGCAAACAGTCTTCTTCTTTGTTGCCCACGCAGTCATTTTGCCGTTGATGTTGCCACTTTGGGTCACTTTAGACACTTTGTTGTTGTTGTCTTCGTTGTTGTCGTTGCCGACGTTGCCTCATGTCTGCGGCCACTCGATTTGCCCCTAATGAATGTCAACTTTGTTGCAACTTTACTAAGTAAACTGATAGCAAAATAAAGAGTAGAAAAACTTTTAGAAAAGGTGAACTTTTGCCATGGCACTTTTTTATCTTTGCCTTTTATATTTTTTGCGATGCAAAGAATTTTTTTCAATTCTAAATTCATTATAAGCTTAATCAGTTGATCAGCGCGCATTTTGCACAAAACACAGTTTTTCTTTTTGCACATTCATTAAATTAAAAAAAAATAAAAGAAAGATTTTTTCATTAGAATTTTATACAAGTTTTCATAAAAATTGTTGGTGCCATGGCTGCCAAGCGACAGCATTAAATTTAATATATTTTTGGCACATAAACCAGAAGTGCATAAAGGTTGTGTACATGTCTAATAATGTGTGTGTGTGTGTGTGTATGTTTATATGAGAATTATGCACAAGGCAAACACATTAGACAAGCAATAGCAGCGAACTCAGCTTCGCAGGACACACGCAGAAGGCGCACACGTACGTTATATCATCATGTGTGTGTGTGTGTTTGTGTGAGGGTGATTTAGAAACCGTTTAGGGCACACAGCATAAAGTGTCGAGTACATAATTCATTGTAATTGTTGTATTATGCAACATTATTTCATAATAAAAGACACTTTAGCACAAGAGGACAACCAAGGAACGGCGACACACGACAGACGCTAGACGACTGTCGCTGGCAACGAGTATGGCATGAGTCAGACGTGCGGGCAATAAATGTTCATTTGCGCTTTAAAATGTCGACAGGTGCAAAACAGCTGCGCATCTTCAACGTATTTGAATAGAACTCAATTTGCGTTTATATGCCAAATAAGAACGCCAGAGAACAGTGGGGCGCGGGAAGCAGAGTTGCATATGCTGTGTCTTTGCTGTGTACGCCAATGCATTGAGCAATGTTCAAATGCATTTTGCAGAAACAAAAACGACTATTAACATGTTGGAAAAAGGAAAGAAAGCGCATTTTAGACGCAACAACAACGGTGGCAGTGAAACAAGTTATATAAATACGAATGCGAATGTGCGTATTTGGTTTTCATTTGCTTCCGAAATGGGCGTTTGAGAGGGCAAGGCAGCAAAAGCAATTGCAGAGCAAAATAGAGCAAACGGCTTTGAGGACAATTTTCCAAACAAGACAGGAACAGTTGCAAACACAAGACCAGACGCAAAGAATGACAGACAGACAGACGTATCGACAGACAGCTAAAGTCAAATTGTGTTGTATGTGCGTGTTTATTGCATTTTGTGAGCAGCTTAAAATTGAAATATTGAAATAGCTTTGAAGCACAAAGCCGTGAAAAGACGTTCGTCTGTCAGCAAACTGAAACTATTTAATAAACATCAGCTTCGCATTTATTTAATGCACAAGAAAGAGCATAGTTTGCGACGCTGAAGGAGTCCGCCAGGACTGGAACGGCACGGAAGTCGTCTTAGTACATTTGAGTTTGCTTAAATTTGCTTTGACGTGCATTTAATAAAACTTTACTATTGCATACTTCGAGGAGCAATGAGTCAATCAGCAGACAAGGCGACGGCATCAAGAAGTGTTCAACTTTGAATTTTAAACATTTGAAAGTAAAATACAAAGTATATGAATCTTGTGTTTGTGTATGTGAAGTTTAAGTAAAAGTCAACTATTAATAAGATTAAAAGTTTCAAGAACAAAAAATGAAAAAAAGGGCGAAAATGGTAATATGAGAAAAAAAAGTCAAACTGAGTGTCTGCTTATCTTAACGACCTCATTACCATCAACTAACACACATAAATACGTACTCACATGCCGTGTTGTGTGTGTATGTGTATGCAAGTGTATCTGTGCCATATGTGAAAACGAGCAAATTCGAGCTAAACGAAGAAGACACAAGCAAAAACACCATTTTGCAGTTACCATCATATGAGCTTTTCAACAAACGGAAAATTTTGCCATTTGTTACCTTTTCTTGTTTGCCGTGTGTTGTTTTCTTTTTTTCATTTTGGTTTGATTTAAAAGTTTGTTTTTTTCTGTCGTAAATTTTCATAAATTCAGCATAATTTATGCCACATGTGCGAACATTTTTTTGGCTGTTTGTGTGCAAAAAATATGCCGACTTTTGTTTTAAATTTGTATGCAAATTGTGCCAAATACCAATAACGAAAAGCGAAAATTCAACAAAACTTCGAAAGGAAAACTGTTTTATAAGTTAACTAAAATTCAATATTGAATATAAAATCGATGTTGGGAATTTGCCATTATGTCTCTTTAGCGGAACTCAATAAATGAAATTCGTTTATAAAAGATAAATTTAAACACGTTCCAAAAAATTACATAAAATTTTAAAAAGCATCCCACAGAGAGGAACACTTTTGAGAGATTTAATACTCTCATGACATAAAGCGTTACATGGCACATACAATAGTCTAGTATTCGCAATAGACCGACAAATGAGAAAGTTCAACTGCCGTATGTGACGAGTGACTTTATAGAACATAAGACTATTCATTGGAGACTTTCTGTCGGCTTGAGTCAGCTCATTAAAAAAATCGCATCAGCATCCTCTCAGTTGGCTTGGTCAGAGTTGACAAACAACAAGATTATAAACAAGTACACACAGAAAGACACATTAACAACAGAACTTTATTCCCAGAAATGGTTCTTGATTGAAGACTAAAGTCGCGATAGCAAGACTGTCAAAATCTGAAAAGAATGTTCAGATCTGTATATTTTTAAAGACTGAATAAAGCTTGGAGGTTTAGCAGGGTTGGTGGGACAGACTATAATCAATGGAAAACAAGATATTAATTCGAAATGGCTTTTTATCATATTTGAATTATGATAAAAAAAATCCTTCAATGAGTCGAATTCAATGTAATATTAAATGCTCTTAGCAATCCAAATTGAAGCTTGTACTGTACTAATTAATTTCGCGTGATTGCTTTGTAAGACGTTCTGAACATCTGTGAGACAGCTATAAAAACAAATTTTATAAGGTTTCTAAAAAAAATCTTGATGAAAAATTTGCAAAGTTGTCGACTTTGAACTATTTTGCACACTTTGCTTCTTTGAAGTTCAAAAGTTTCAACAAACAAAACGGCAAATATTTAGTTAGCTCTTTTTGTGTTCTTTACACTTTGTGTGAGAGGTACATCCAACGAAATTCATAACATTCTTGACTAAATTAAAAACCATTACAAAAAATTTTAGGGACCAACAAGATAAGCGAGATTTTGTTAAAGAGAAATCGCTACAATAGGTATCTTAATAGAGGGCCCAAAATTTGTTCATATGTATAAAAAAATGTATTTATTTTGTTTTAGAGCGGTGGTATGAAGGCATGTTCAATTCTGATCTACAAATCGCTAGTGACTTTAAAGAGTCAAGATCATAGGCTGACATAAATACACAGAAAGTATTTTATTTATATCCTACACAACTGTGTGAAGTGTCATGTTATGTTTGAAAGACCGAAATTTAACTTTTTTGAATTTTTTTTTGCTGTTATTTCAATTTAACAAAATATTCTCCAAAAAAAATTAAAAAAAAAAAACAAATATTTTCAGGTTGCTTAGTGCGCAACTTTGCCCAAACTTTACTTCGTTACAAATGTTTTTTTTTTTATTTTTTGTTCTCTTATTCGACATTCGTAAATTTTTCGAGCGAACTAAAAAAGTTGCAAATGAATGTGAAATAATTTTTTACTCTGTAAAATTCTTTAACTTTTGTATATTGTTGCAAATTTTGGTGTTAATTTCGTAAACGTTTAAATATACAATTAAAATAAACACAGTGTCCACTGAGTACTTGCATCGAAGGCTTCTACATGCAAAAGCACTTATGTGACTTTGTACAAAACAAAAGATTTGGTGTAAGAGGTAAAGACACAAATCGACTGCAGGACCAACTGAGTGTGTGTGTGTGTTTGTGTGGGCTTGTAAGGACATGAACAATTTAATTAGTTTCAATTTGGTAAGTGAACGCAGCAAAATCAAATATGCGTAAATATGGCAACATTTGCATGCGATTTTCGGTTGGTTCTTGTAATTAAATTTACATGAGCGGTGGCGGTGAACTGAGGCTCAGAACAGAACATTCTATCAGGTGAAGCATAAAAGATACACACATATTCACACGCACACTTGTGCAGGCATGCCGGTTGTGTATATATAAATACATATTTTTGTTGTAGCATACTTTTGGGAGTTGACTAAGTTAGCACACAAGCTGAGTTCATGTGTAAAGTAAGACGCCAACATCTTCGACAACCTTTGCTACTTTAAGTCGTTAAAAGATAAACGAAGTAATATTTTTTGCCTCCTTCAGTTGTAAATATCGATTGTTGTTTAAGTTACATGCATGTCTGTTTGCCTTAAGCATACATAAAGCAAAGATACGAGTTCATTGAAACTTTGCAAAGCTTCTTGCTATTTATGCACATGTAATTGTACTTTGTTTAATAAGTACTTCATGCAAAGAAAGTTAATTTTGCGTCCTCTTCATTTTATTTAGCGCTGTATGCATGTATCAACATGTTGTTCAACATAATTAAACTTGTCATTGTTTTTGTCTTGTGTTCTGTGTTTTTTCTGCTCTTTGTCGTTGTTCTATTTTAATATTTATGCGTTGAAATGTCAAGTTACTTGTTTTATTTGTGAACTTTTCGCACAAGTTGCTTTTCATTCATTTGAGCGCTTTTGAAATTGCTTGTTGCCTTTGCCTTTGTTTTGCTTCGTGTTGGCATTTGACATCAACGAGCGCGACAACAACAATAACAACAACAGCAACTAAGCGCGCCCTTGTTTACACTTTCTCCCTATATATGTATATGTATCTCTCTCTCTTTCACTATCTCTCACTCTTTCTCACTTTGTGTCTGTCCGCAATAGCATCTGCAATGACTTGAAAAGGCAAATTATGTCAACTAATTATGCGCGAAAGTTTTTGCCTTTAAATGGAATGCAAGAAATGATTTTAACTTGAAAATTTCTTCGCGGCTTTTGTTCAACGTCATTTCAATTGTATTTGTGTGCGTTTAATTAACACTTTTCGCTGACTTTGCGCACAATTACATTTTCCATTTGAATGTTCTGTTTTGTTCTGTTGTGTCTTGCTTATTCAATTAAGATTATTATTTGATATATAAATAAAATTATTCTACTGCTGTTCTTATGTGTGTATCAGGCAACTTAGAGTTACATGTATCCCCGAAGGAATGCCTTGTAAAATGGCATGATTATTCAAATCTTTTATAGACGCTTCGGTGAGTTTATTTGTTTTTATTATCATAATTTTTTCGTCGTAGAACACTGCAAAAAAAATACGAGTGTGAAAATCCTTTAAAGGACTTAAAAAACCCACACACATACATCGAAAGTAAATGGAAAGTCGCGGGGTTTCTTAACTGTACCATGACGAAGCGTGGCCAGAAGACGGCGAGTAAACGCAGACAGAATTTGAACTTTTGCTTAAATAGAAATAAATTGAGAATTTCGGCTTTGCTGTCAATGACACGCCGGCGACATCGACAGCTGAGCCTGATCGAAGACAGCCGACGTCTTAGACGTGCTAAAGTTCATTAGGTGTGCGACAAGGTCAAGGCCAACGGCAAATTGCGAAAGCACAAAAAAGAAAACGCAGACAGAGGCGCAGATGAAGCACAGCGGCAGATAAAGTTACAAATGAAGACGAAAGACTCATTTCAATTTGCAGTTCAAACACGTCGCAGACGTTTTTGTGATAACAAATAAAATATTTATAAAAATTAAGTTTTCTCATTTCAAAATTTACTAAGCATTCAATGTAAAGAGTTGTCCAAGTATACCATCTACATTTTGCTGAAATGTAGAACAGATCAATTGTTCTGCTTAAATTTACTTCGTTGTTTTGCTTATTGACTTTTGCCAATCTCTTACAGACTTGCTGGCATGCAAATGGCATCTAAGTCATTGTAAGAAACAAACTTCCGTACAATAGACTATTGTTGCCTCAGCTGACTGCTAACTGAGCCGAGCAACAAGCCTGGACCACTTGGGGCCATACATGATTACGTTGGTCTTTGTCCTTTTGTAGCTCTGTTCCGTTCAGTTCAGTTCCGAACTGAACTGAACTTGTACTGAAACTAGTGCATCGAACAGTAAACTTTTCGAAAGCATTTCCTTGTTCGCAACTCAAACTCAACTTTTAGTTTAGTTCAGAGTTCGAATGAACTGCGTTGACTGCATTGAATACTTTCGGGCGCAACGGTGCTGCATATTGGGTTTTGTTTTGTTTCTGTTGCTCTTGCTCTTGCTCACAGCTTAAATACGTAGACAAATTTTCCTAATGTAAGCCAAATGTGTGTGCCATAATAAGTAGATTTTGCAGTCACCCACACACGGAATCCTAAGGTCACAGACTTATTTCTTGCCATATAAGTAATGGTTATATGAACGATTTCTTTAATTGGGTATTTTCATTATGTGAGTACTTTTGATAGTTAAACGAGTACTTTTAATGGTTACTTTCATTAAATAAGTACTTTTAATTGTTACTTTCTCCCAACTGTCATCAAATAATGAATGATAATCAAATTTTAGATAATGCTTTTCGAGAAATTATAATAACTATTTTTGTTAAACGAGTACTTTTAATGGTTACTTTTGTTAAACGAGTACTTTAAATTGCTACTTTCAATAAACGAGTACTTGTTTCCTTTTGTTTAATTTGTGTTCATATATTTGATAGTTGTTTTATTCATGTTCCAACAATTCTTTCTTCAAACGGTACTCAAATTTGTTACCTACCTAAGAATTATCAGATTAATTAAATAAATCGTTAATGAAGCGAAAACAGTATGAGGTTTCTATTAATAAACGACATCTAGTATACAATCTTGACAAGCATAACATAGCACAAGCATTGATATTAACATTAACAGCTCAGAATGTGAAGCCTTA